>LR749996.1:594768-626735 GCA_902729485.2 Mus minutoides
CGGCGGCCTTCCCTGGAGCCGGTAGCCGGCGGCCGCTTTCCCGGGAGCCGGTAGCCGGCGGCCGCTTTCGCGAGGCGCCGGTAGCCGGCAGCTTTTCCGAGGCGCCGGCTTCCTACAACATCTATTATCTCTTACTCTTAAAATCCTTCCACCTTTTCTTCTGCATATATCCTTGAGCCTGGAGGGGAAGGACTTGATAAAAATATTTATGGCTGAGTGCTCCAAGGTCTCTCACTTTCTGCACATTGTCCCTTTGGGGTCTCTGTGTTTATCATCACCTTAATCAGAAGCTTCTCAGTTGAGAGTTGAGTGATGCACTGGTCTAAGGGCATAGTAAGATGTCATTAAGAGTCATTTTTATCCCCCTTCCAAGAAGAACTGAAGCACCCACACTTTGGCCTTCCTTCTTGAGTTTCATGAGTTTTGCAATTTGTATCTTGGATATTCCAAGCTTTTAGGTTAATATCCACTTATCAATTAGTATATACCATGCATGTTCTTTTATGATTGGGTTACGTCACTTAGGATAAAATTTTCTAGTTCCATCCATTTGCCTAAGTATTTCATGAATTCATTGTTTTTAATAACTGTGTAGTACTCCATTGTGTAAATGTACCACATTTTCTGTATCCATTCCTCTGTTGAAGATCACCTGGGTTTTTCTATATTTTACATATTTTTTATTAGATATTTTCTTAATTTACATTTCAACTGCTATCCCGAAAATCCCTTCCCCCTCCCCACTCCCCCTCCCTGCTCCCCTGCCCACCCACTCCCACTTCTTGGCCCTGGCATTCCCCTGTATTGGGGCATATAAAGTTTGCAGTACCAAGGGGCCTCTCCTCCCAATGATGGCTGTCTAGGCCATCTTCTGCTACACATGGAGCTAGAGACACGAGTTCTGGGGGTTCTGATTAGTTCATATTGTTGTTCCTCTTCTAGGGTTGCAGACCCCTTCAGCTCCTGGGGTTCTATCTCTAGCTTCTCCAATGTGGGCCCCGTGCTCCCTCTTATAGATGACTGTGAGCATCCACTTCTGTGGGAGTCAGCTATATCAGGGTCCCTTCAGTAAACACTTGCTGTCCTATGCAATAGTGTCTGAGTTTAGTGACCAATTATGGAATGGATCCCCGGTGGGTTAGTCTCTGTATGGTCCATCCTTTCATCTTAGCTCTAAACTTTGTCTCTGTAACTCCTTACATGGGTATTTTGTTTCCTATTCACAGGAGGAATGAAGTATCCACACGCTGGTCTTCCTTCTTGATTTTCTTGTGTTTTGCAAATCGTATCTTGGGTATTCTAAGTTTCTGGGCTAATATCCATTTATTAGTGAGTGCATGTCCAATGACTTCTTTTGTGATTGGGTTACCTCACTAAGGATTATGTCCTCCATATTCATCCATTTGCCCAAGAATTTCATAAATTCATTTTTTTATTAGCAGAATAGTACTCCATTGTGTAAATGTACCACATTTTCTGTATCCATTCCTCTGTTGAGGGACATCTGGGTTCTTTCCAACTTCTGGCTATTATAAATAAAGCTGCTATGAACATAGTGGAACATGTGTCCTTTTTACCAGTTGGAACATCTTCTGGGTATATGCCCAGGAGAGGTATTGTAGGATCTTTCGGTAGTACTATGTCCAATTTTCTGAGAAAACGCCAGACTGACTTCCAGAGTGGTTGTACAAGCTTGCAATCCCACCAGCAATGGAGGAGTGTTCCTCTTTCTCTACATCCTCGCCAGCATCTGCTGTCATCTGAATTTTTGATCTTAGCCATTCTGACTGGTGTGAGGTGGAATCTAGACAAAATATGAAGACAAAGCAGAGGCTAGATGAAAGGCCATCCAGAGACAGCCCCACCTGGGGTCCATTCCCATATACAGTCACCAAACCCAGACACTATTATGGATGGTGAGAAATGCATTTTGACAGGAGCCTGATATAACTGTCTCCTGAGATGCTCTGCCAGAGCCTAACAAACACAGAGGCAGATGCTCACAGTCAACCATTGGACTGAGAATGGGGGTCTCCAATTGAGGAGTTAGAGAAAGGACTGAAGGAATTGAAGAGATTTGCAACCCCACAGGATGAACATTAATATCAGCCAACCAGACCAATCAGAGCTTCCAGGGACTAAATCACTAACCAAAGAGTACACATGGAGGGACCCAAGGCTCCAGCGGCATATATAGCAAAGGATGGCCTTGTTGTACATCAATAGGAGGAGAGGCCCCTGGTCCTGTGAAGGCTGAACTGATACCCCCATATAGGGGAATTCAAGGTTGGGGAGCTGGGAGTAGGTCCATGGGTGGGGAAATACCTTATTGCAGCAAGGGGAGGGGGATAGGATAAGGGGTTACTTGGGGGGACCAGGAAAGGGGATAACATTTGACTTGTAAATAAAGAAAATATCCAATAAAAAGAAAGTACATAATTTAAAAATAAGTCATTTTTATTTTCCTTTAGTCATTGTTCTGTTCCTTTAGAAGAATAACAGTGTTGGATTTCCCCCTAGGGTTTGTGACCTACCTAATCTCGGGTACTTGGTTGCTTTAGCAGTGTCAAGTTTGAGTTGTATCTCACAGGATGGGCCTTAAATTCATTTTTAAAAATGGTTGGTTACACTCACACCACTTGCACCACTATTGCACCAGCATATCTTGCAAGCAGGCACTGTTGTAGCTCACAGAGTTTGTGACTGTGTGAGATTGATGATTACTTTTCTTCTTGGTATGAACATCTATAGACTCTGGTCACTAGATGTGAACCAATGCCATTGGCAATATCCCATAGTATTTAGGGGGGATCTACAGGATGCCTTTAGATGAGATGCCTGGTACTCAAAAAGACTCAAAGAGATGTAACTCATTCCTGGTACTGAGATTTTTTTTTTACTTGATAGCATATGGTGTCTAGTTGGGGAGTTGTCTCCATTATTATATAGTGACTTGGTTTAAATTCCTTTTTATATGTATACATTTTAGGAAGCTTCTACAGTAGTATGTTTCCATATGGCTTTCCCAAAGGCCTTTAGTGCTGGTTGTCCATTCCCAAAGTCCCTCCTTTGCCCTGTGCTTTCTTCCCCTTACTTATTTAATTCCCCAAGTTTCTAATCTATTCCTTTATGACATTATATTCTATTTAATTACTCAGCTTTAAAGCTAAGTTCTGAGAGATTTGAAATAAGCTTTCTGAAGAGAGAAGGCATCAGCTGCACCCTCTGCCAGCAGGAATCCACTGCAGACTCTTTCATTCGGGCCCTCAGTACTCTGGGGCCACAAAACCTTGCTTGTGAGTCTTGGCAATATGGAAAATTCTGCTTTGTGGCTCTTCAGCACTAACTGGCTTGTGTTATTACACTATTCATCACCTTTGCTGTTCACAGATGGGGTCTTCTAAGAATGATACACTTTCAACTTTGAAAGCATCAGCAGATGAGTGATTTGAAGTCACTGAGAACACTAACATCCTGACTCAGTTCTCATGTCCTAAACTTTGTGATCAGATTAGAAACTTCCATACGAATGAATACATGGAAATGGTGATAGAACATGCTAACCTGAATATATTACATGCATAATGAATATAATACTAAAAAAACTGAAATAAAATTTTCCCAAACATGAGACATTATTTCACAGATTCTTTTTTCCCCTTTTTTCTTCTTTTCCCTAGTCTTAGATCCTACCACAAACTCTAGACAGAAATTTCTGCCAGTCTCTATACTTCTGCTCTGCCTCTTGAGGCCAAATCTTTAGTGGGGTGTCATCTAACTAAAGGTTATTTTATCTTACTTTTAAAAAATGCTAACTTTTCTTGCAGCTGTTTTGAACTGTGTTGTTAACTTTGTTAAATGTATTGATAAATTTTTCAGGGTAAAATTCCTTAAAAGTAGGCTTCTCCTTCTGCTTCCTGATCCTTAAGGATGATTTGAAGGGGATACTTTGGGGATACTTTAAGGACAAAGGCTGCAACTAAAAATCATGGCATGGAGATTTGAAAGGATCCTGGGTTCCCTGGGACTTCATGGAGCCTCCCCCTGCACTGCCCCCCCATCAGTTCTCCACTGTTTGCCTTTGTAATCTCTTTATGTGAGAAAGAAGTAAGAGACAAGTATATTTAAGCCATTGCTGTTTGGGGTTTTTCTGTTATGTGCAAGTAACATTAATCTCAATATATACAACCATCTATGGTTTTGTTAATACCGTTGATCCAGAGACATGTGGACTATTATAAGCAATTTCTGTGGCTGTAGATATAAACTAATGAAAGGGATGTGATAGCTTTGATTTCAAAAGCAAAAGGAAAAACACAATCCAAAGAAAAAAACAGAGTTGAGAAACATGTGGGTTTTTTTTTCAAGTGTAAAATTAAGGTCATAATCTGAGAAAAAAAATTTCCACTGTGATCTAGAGCCTACAGCTTCTCATCCATCATTTCCAGCCACCAGCTTGCAATTTCCTGATATACACAAAAGAAAATTGTTTGTAAGCTATACTCAGTCAAGACTAGAGCACTTTGCAAACCAAGTTTGGTTCCTGGGCTTGATTAAAGAAATAAATTATGGCCTGAGTGTATACTCACTGGAACCCAAAAATGATGTTTGTTCAAATAAAAAATTAAATCAGGAAACAAAGCCCTCAAAGTGACATTTATCATAACCATGTCATCTTTGCCCTTTGGGCTTTCCAATGAGATAAAAAAAAAAATCTTAAAGTTCATTTTCAGCAGTGGTTGTTTGAATGAATAGTCAAGTCATGAGGGATTAAGAGAGGAAAAGGCAGAGGCTGCATTACCCCTGGGAGAGAAGAGAGTAAAGAAGCACGTTGTTCTTTAGTGTGTTCTGCTGCTTTACCATGCATGGGCCAGTGTCCCTTTTCTGTTTATACAGAGTCAAAACTGAAAATATTACACAGATCAGTGGATCTACTTATACAAGTGTGTAGAGAGTTGGTACTGTATAGGGAGTGTGTGATGACCCCTCTTCATAAAATATTAAAAGGCATAGAATGTATTAATTCCCTTGAGGGCAGTTATCCACAAATGGTGTGGTGGTGGTGTGTGTGTATCAGTCACAATCCTAGGTGACAGAGCAACTCAGTAACACTCGTTAGGCACTCTTCCAAGCTAGGCAAGAATATTATTGGCTCATTTAATCTGTACAACTTTCTAAGATTCTATTATAACCATGTTTTAGAATTAGAGAGTAACTAATTTGCTGAAAGCCATTCAGCTACTAAGAGGTGCATCGCGAATGGTCTGTACCTGTGTTCCGTGATTCTAACCACTGCACACACTGAATTCTCTTTGGTAATATAAATGTAATAAGGGAACCAAACAGAAATCTCTCACTACAAGATCTCTGATCTCTTTTCTACCTACATAGGCATTAGTATCTGATTACAACTGTCCTTCGGGTGATAATTTTAAAGGGATTGTTAACATTTCTACTGCTATGCATTCACCCCAAACCTTTACTTAGTGAGATCAGGTGTGAATTGTGCATTAAGAATATTAGGGTCCCTCTTGATCTTCCTTCCACCCTGATTTCATCTCCAAAAGCCTGAAAATAAGTATCATTATTCTGGAAATATTACATCCACTTGAAATGTCACTACACAAACATGCCAAATAGATTCATCTGTTCTTTGTAATGTGTTCTGCACACAGTACACACTACTAACTCAAGGACATTGACATTTTCTTCAGAGCGAAAAAAAATTTCACTTCTGGTGCTTTCAAATAATTATTCTTATTTGTTATTTTTATGAGCGATTAAAACCTGAGCTAGGTCATTCACATATATAATGTGGTTGGGGAGCTTGGTGTTTTGTGGGACTCCTAACAGTGGGAGTGGAGTGTTTCTGACTCCTTTCCCTACTCTTGGGCCCCTTGCCCTCCTGCTGGGTTGCCTCAACCAGTCTTGATATGAGGGTTTGTGCCTTGTCCTTATTGTAACTAGTAGGCCTGCTCTTTTCTGAAGGGTAACAGAAGTATATGTGGAAGAGAGGGGAGGAGTAGGGAGGGAACTGGGAAGAGTGAGGGGAGGACTTCAGTCAGGACATAATGTATGAGAGAAAAATAAAAACAAAACACACAAACAAACGCCTCTGGCATATTCCTTGGTAGAAGCAGTAACACATTTTTGCTTACTTTTATACGGGAATAGTAATCAGTTAAGTCTGATAAGCTATCTGGAAACCAGGCTTGAGAATCAGGCATTAAACATACTTTATAAAAATGCTACATTGTATCTTAATTTCGGTTACTTCTAGATTGTTAGAACCACGAGCCTTCTTTGATGTAGATTCTCTTCAACTTTTTATTCTGTCCCATCTTGGAAGCTTGAGTTATCTAAGTTCACACAGTTTTTTTTTGGCAGAGTAGGGTCCTCCTAGCCCAGGTCTTCTGGTTTTGTGGCTCCTTTATTATACTTTTACTTCTGGGTAGGTTGAGGCAGATAGAGAAAGCTTCTTTTAAATATGCAAATTATACTTAGAGTAGCACAAGAGATGGAAAATGTCATGTTTTCCAGCTTTGGGAATCTTAACTTTCAGGAACTAGAGTAAGCATTAACTCTCATTTCCACAAAGGCTACTGCAGCTTCTAACGCTTGTGCCTTTTCTAACATGCACAGCCACCTTCCTCTTCTGCAGAGAGCACAGCAATAGTATTCTAGTGTAAGTTCAGGGCTCACGGCGACTCTTTCACAGGCTCAGCTTTCTGTCCTTTAGGCTGATGATTGATGACCACAACCTTGGCTATGTCGTTGGATTATTTTGACACTGCCCCGAATGGTATGCTTCTCTGTTCATCTTAAACTCCACAAACTCTGTCATTATTTAATGTCAGTCTAAGGCTCTGCTCAGGTCATGACCAAAGCGATGACAGCCAATCCATCTTAGACGTGAGAACAGTTTTAAAGCTGTAAGCACCATTTCAATAAAGTGCTACATTAACTCCACCTCCTGGACTTGCCTTGCCTTCCTGATTGAAGCTTCAGGTAGCTGGCAACCAGGGTGGAGGAGCTGCAGGGTGAGAATTGTGGTGAGTAACAACCCTAACTACTCTGAGAGGCAGGTGGGAAGATTCTCAAAAGACCTTGAAAATCTTATCAGAGGGAAGTGTCCTGACATGGAAGACGGCACAGTCCTTAAGATTCTCAGCCACCCTAGCCTTCACTCTTCCCATGCTCATTGGGTTCTGCCTTGTTTCAGCTCTGACATACTCAGCCATTAGGGTGGTGTAATGGTTCTTCTTGGTTGTCAACTTGACTACATCTGGAATTAACTAAAACCCCCAAATGGGGCACACCTGTGAGGGAGTTTTACTTAACTTACAATGGAAAGATCCACTTTTAATCTGGATATATGAGGTGAGAATACACATCTTTATTTTTTCTTTTTTGGGTTTTCGAGACAGGGTTTCTCTGTATAGCCATGGCTGTCCTGGAGCTCACTTTGTAGACCAGACTGGTTGGATTTTTAAGGTAGGTTTACTCTGGGCCACACCTTCTGCTAGAAATCTATATAAGGCCATGGGAGAAGGAAGCTGGCTCTCTCTTGGCCTGCTTGCTCTTACCCTTGCTGGCAAGTCCATTCCTTCTCTGGCATTAGAGCTCACTTCTTCTGGGTTCTGGTGTATACTGAAGAACAGCTGACATATCCAACCTCATTGACTGAACTAGTAGATTCTTGGACCTTCTGTTCACAGGCCACCATTGTTGGATTCATTGGACCAAAGCCTGTAAGCTATTCTAATAAATCATACACATGCAGCCTGTAAGCTATTCTAATAAATCATATGCATGCACATTCTCAGCCACTCTAGCCTTTGCTCTTCTCATGCTCATTGGGTTCTGTCTTGTTTCAGCTCTCACACTCTTACACACACACACACACACACACAGAGAGAGAGAGAGAGAGAGAGAGAGAGAGAGAGAGTCATTCAATACGCTCTGTTACTTTAGAGAACCTTGGCCAATACAGATGGCAAGGTGAACCTCCTAGCCATCTCTGACAAGTTTCCCTGACATGACCTTTAAAAAATTGGCTGGTTTATCTTTAAGTTTATCAGAAACACAGGAAGAAATAGTGTAGTGGGCATCTGTCTGTAACCTGCATTTACCAAGGTTTGTAATCAACTCTAGGTTTCTTCCCAACACGTTCTCACTGTCTGTTAAAGATCACTTCAAAATATAATGTGACACGCTTCCACTGATTTTCCTGAGCCCCATTTACTGTGAACTTGTCTAAGTAGCATGTTTTGGGGGCTTACGGAAAGAAATCGAACGTTGAGAAGTATCTTTTCACAGAGTGAGTTAAGTGTAAATGCAGAGCATGTTAAATTGACTGAGTACTCTGTCTTCACTCTCCCAGTTCTCTCCAATGCCCAGAAATTCTGAGGTAAATACGCAGCTTAGTGTTGATTTGGGGGAAATAGCACCCTTTGAATCCCACTTTTTGCCATATTTTCTTTTCATAAATAAGATCTATTTACACAGCCACCTGATCTCATGCTGAAGAAGGTGACAACTGCAGGGAAAGGGGAGAAAATGTTAACTTGGTTAGAAAAGATGTCGTGGTTAGAAAAAGCCTCATGTTGCAGGCTCATAGTGAGACCTACTGAAACTAAATGTCAATGAGAAGAGGCACGTCACGTCACACCTCTCAGAAAAACTAGGAATTCTCATCCCTGTATACCTGCTCAGCTTTCAGAACATCTACACACTTCTAAGCAGTGCCCCTGTGCCTGGAGCTGGTCACCCTGTAGACAGGTTGTCAGTGAGTCTGGTTGGGAAAGACTAGGCTTGATACTGACTTGGGAATGAGATCTGAACCGTCCTTTCAAAACATCATGCTCCTTTTGCAATTATTTCTCAAGTCAGGAACCTTGGGACAAATAAATGTGAAACATTTAAACAACACAGCCATAAGTTACAGGCATCACAGCTACAACCTTGCCGGGGCAGTGTCACGTCCATGGGTCAAGGTAGCAAGGGCCTTTGTCCCCCTCACTCCCCGTGTGGCTTTGCCGCAGGAAAGATTACCCAAGTTCTTCGTATCTAGAGTCAGTAAAAAAAAAAAAAAAAAAAAAAAAAAAAGTCCAGAGAAAGGCAGTGAGCTCCCACATCGCTTATTGACCTTCCTTAAGCATTTCATACCAACATGTTTGGCAGGTTTCAGAGCTATTGTGTAAGTGGGGGTTACCCAGAAGTGGTTGCCAAAATTCTGAGAATATTTCATGATCAGGGGTTTAGCCAATTCAGTGTGAATGACATTGCCTCTAGCACATTCTTTTTAATAAAAAGATTTCATCTCTGAAATAGACCTTGTATAACTATCCCTTTAGTAAATGGAGTCTTGCTTGACAGACCAAGCAGTGCATGTCAATACAAAGACCCATTTCTCTGCCTCCAGTCATGTCTTCCCCTTTCCACAGGCTGACACCCTTGAGGAAAGGGTGGGAAATGTAGGCTAACGATGGAGCATTCTTTGCTCCCAAAGGGGAGACTGCACAATCTACTACCTGTGGCCTTCACAGGTTGAAGAATAAGTATTTAGCATCCAACTCTTTAGGGAAAACCCCAAACCTAGCCAAGAACCCTTGGCAAGAGCACATGGCCGAGTGCCTGAGTCTTGGCTGCCACAGCTAAAGGACATTTGATTCTTTAAAGAGACAATGATTAATATTCCACTCAGATGTTGTGTCCTCCAGACAGACAGAATTTTGCTTTATTTATTTAGCTGGGATGGGATGCATGCACTCAATGGCACACATGCAGAGGTCAGAGGGTGAGTTACAGGAGCTGGGTGGCTGTGGGTCTTGCTCCACAAGGAGGGTTTTAGCAGCTGAATTCAGGATGGTGGTCTTTGCATAAGTGCCTTTAGCCTCTGAGCCATCTCATTAGCCCTCCTGGTTGTGTTTTATTGAGACTTTGGGATCTATGAATTATACATTTCAATGAATTTTTAGACTGTCATTAGTTATGACTTCAAGTGTTCTTTCTGTATCCCTGTCACTCTCTAAATCTGTCTCTGTATCTGCTTTTCTCTCCCTGTCTCTTTGTCTGTGTCTCTATCTCTGCTTGCCTCTGTCTATCTCTTTCCCTGTCTTTATTTATCTGTCTCTGTCTCTGTCTGTCTCTCTGTCTGTCTGTCTGTCTCCCCCCCTCCCACCCCCTAAATCTTACTGACTGGCCTGGAACTCACTATGTAGATCAGGCTAGCCTCAAACTCATAAAGACCCCCACATGCTAGGATAACAGATTAACATTGTCACCCACTATGTCTAGCCCATCCTTATGCTATTCAAGCATTCTGTCTACAATTCTCTTTTGCTGTTTCAGCTTGTCCTTCATTTAGTGATGGTCTCATCATTTCTTTTGAGCATTTTCCTCTGTTTCATTTTAATTTTTAGTATACCATCAAGTTCATTAGTCTTTCATTCTCCAGTCCCTAACTCTTTCTAGTATACTTTACATCCAAGACTAAAGTCTAAAAGCTTAGCATAATCTTCAGGTTCTTATTTTTACATAGCCTGAGCTTCTTTCAGCATGTTTGCATTTCTTCCAGTCTGTTGAGCATAGGGATAGTCTTCTATGAACATTTTTCTGTTGTTGATTGCTAACTTCATCACCTATGTCATCGCTGGGCTAGTCAACCTACTTACCTTACAGGCAGACTCTTTAAGGAAACATGATATTTACCTGGCAGTAATGGAGGAGTACTGAAAGGTAGAATATGCTGGTTATGGAAATAATGGGCAATCCAGAAAGGACAGGGCAAAGGGAAACTCTTAGAGCAAAATGTGAAGGATTACATAAGCTATTTTGAAACAGAATCCTTGGCCACATGATTAATAGCAAGTTTGTTCAAGGATCAATAACAGGCATGACATGATCCCAAGGCTGAGTAGGCGATTATTGGATGGGTGTTCTTGAAGATGCACTTTTGTGTAACATTGTAATTTATAGCAGTTTTTAAATGACTGTTTTTATTATTATCCTGATGTACATGATATTCCTTCTTTCACAGTCTTTCAGATAGCTCTATTTTATTTCTTTTTATTAAAGCTTGACCAACACAACTCTTTTTATCCTGACAACTTTCACCACTTAAACTGACTCACTTCTTCCTCTATTGAGGGTTCCTGCCTTTTGTGATGCCTTGTTAGAATGGATTGGATGACCAACCTTGTCAATTCAGTGTAGTTAGAGGACACTTGTGTTTTCCTAAATTTTTTTTAATCATCTTCAATATAGGATGTAACTATCTTGTTAGAAAAGAGTCTGATCATTTTAGGTTTTGTCTTTAAGCTTTTAGACAGGAATAATCATGGCCATCTACTAAGATCAGATGTTATTTGCTTTCTATCTGATGTCTCATGAATTACAATTTCCATTTTAGCCAGAGAAACGATACTGTTTCTAGTCCTTTATATGTTCCATTTACCATTAACTCTAATCCTTCCAGATGTCCTTCTCCTGGCCTCTGGTAAATTTCATGCATGAATACTTGGAAAATTAATCAATCAGTTATTTTAGGCGACTCAGAAATTTTCTAGTTTCCTCTCCTGGCCCTCCGTTTCTTCCTAACACTTCACTTAATTCTAGCTTCACAGTCTACCCCAGTCATCAGGTTCTGAATCATTAGATATGAGCTTTATCTGCGCCCTTCCTCTAGGCATCAGTTTGTGCCTCTGTACAAGTTAAGGTTCATTAGAGGAACATTATTATATTTGATATAAACATAATTAGATATATATTTGAAATAGGATTTATTAGATTGGCTTACGCAATATGGGCTGAGGCATTCCATAGTAGCTGTCTACACTTCAGACTGGCTCAAAACCCAGAAGCTATTCAATTCACAATGTTGGAAGCCTAAGCAATTCTCTTCTGGCACTGAGGGGTTAGAGGACTCCTGCAGAGCTAATGACATTAGCTCATGCTGGGAGGCTTCAGAAGCTGAGCTCTAGTGATGCTGGTGAAGGAAGGTAACAGCAGTAGCAGCAGCAGAATAAATGCTTTTACCAGCACAGAGCAAAAAGTGAGCAGTCAAAGCAGCATTACTTGCTCCTTAGATCTCCTTTTGTTAGGGCCATGATTAGAAAGAATTGCCAACCTCAGAGAGAGCCTTCTCCACTCACCTAATTTTTCTTTAAAAAATGCTCACAGATTAACTCAGAGTCATGTTTCTAAGTTGCTACCAGATCCAAACAAATTACCAATAAGACTAATCATCATAGGTTCACCCTTAGTCAATATTACGCCTAATCATATCTCTTTATATCATGCTTAATTATCAAATAAAAGCAACAACAAGGTCATTTTGTCCAATGGTATAATGCTATCCCATACACAACTGAAAATGTACAATTCTTTCCTCAAAAATAAATGACAAGGTTCCTTGAGGGGTCTTTAGCCTTTTAGTATTCCATAACTTAAATATGATTATACAGATTACAATACTCACATACTGATGTTATCTGGATTAATGTTATGTACATGGTAAAGAAATAAAGGAAAGAAATCCAATCTATCCATTTTTGTGCACGTATATGCAAACATATTTTTAACAAAGGAGAACAGAAATACTTCTGGCAATTACAGTCCTTATTCTGTAATCAGTCAGATGGCCTTCACTCAGATTCCTACATTACTTCATATTCCCTCTACCCTTGCTGAGCACCATAGGATGTGTTGGATCTTTGCCTGGAAGGGTGAAATACACCTTGATTGCTGAAGAGTATGATCTATTTATCATCTTGATGGATTAGGTTCTGTAGTTTCTCATTAAATTTAATAACAGGATGTGTTAACAGCAAAAGATGCCATAAAGGATCTCCTGCTTGCACACACACACACACACACACACACACACACACACACACGCACGCACACTTCCTAATTTCCTCCTGGTAGTCCAGACCACCCCTACCCCTGCCCAAACTAACTCCTTTATCACCCTATTGATTCATGGACATTAGAAGCCCAAAATGGCCAAAAGGAAGTCTTAGATTCCAGTTCAATCAAAAGTTTATTTTGTCTCTTGGCAGAAGCACTCTCTTCTGGAATCAAAACTTCTGTGCTACCAGATTATAGGTTTGAGGAAACAAAAAGTAAAAATGTGTTAGTGGTCACTAGGGGTAATGGTGTACGGAACTATTACCTATTCCACCTCCTTGTGCATGTGCCCACAGACCATGGTTATTGTAGAAACAGTACCAGATATTTGATATGGATTCAGAGCACATATCACTTTCTAGAGAACTCTGGCCCCACTGTCTAGGTTCCTGCCACCTTGTTGGCACAGGAATGTGTATTTGCAAGAATTACCATCCCATCAAGCCAACTGTGTCAGAGTGGAAGGGAACTTCATAAGACTGGCGAATCTGATGAGCATGAGATTTCTGTGGCACTTCTTTGGTTGCCAGGAAAGTTCCTAAATCAGAAACAATGCTGCGTTCCAATGCACAGCAATGGGAATGACGTTGTGCACATCCATAGGAGGTAGTTTTGGCAGAAGCATTACATGCAGGAAAGGCAAATTCCTAACTAGAATAGGTATCTATCCCAAGAACAAAAGCACTGCCATTTTCACCCTGGAAGTGGTCTAATATAGTCAACTTTCCACTAAGTCACTGGCTGGTCATCTCAGGGAATGCTGCCATATTGGAAATTCTGTGCTGTTCTCATGTGCTGGAAGTCTTGGCACTCTAGCATCTTTGGCCTTAGCAATCTTTTCTTGAGCAGTGGGATGGGCAATCATAGAATCTTTTATTTGCATTTGTTCTCAGTGACCATTGTTTATCATGGCTCAATGATCAATGTCTTTTAGTTAGAGCTATCCTTTAAATAAAAGTTGCACACTTTATTAAGCCATGTTAATCAGGAGAATAAGTCCATACCATTCATTTATTTTGGTCAGAAATATAAGACTATAAATGCTACATCCACTCCAGTAGTGACTCGCTTGGCAGGCCTGAAGACATGGAAGCAGTCCTGGGGCAAAGAGTTTCAAAGGAAACACACCCTCCTGGAACCTTGGCATTCCCATAGCTAGAAAGCCCCAGAGTCCCTGCAATATCTTGGAGGGTCTTACAAGCTTTCTTACAGTATTTTACTACATAAGAGTTAGAAATCTCAGGGCAAGCTTAGCAAAGTATAGCTAAGTCACTGCCCTACACAGGAATTCACCATTATCTAGGAAGAAGGAAGTTTGTGACTTCAGAAAGAACTAGAGTAGATACTTAGAACTATAGCTAGTTGAGTTACATCCATATACAAGTATTTACAATGGTCTAGGGGGAAGGTGGACTATGGCAAGGGCACAAAACCCTTGCCCCTGGCTTCTAAGTTTAAGCTGACCTTAGGTGGAATTATTTTTGATCCCAGTTGGTTCCTCCCAGTTCTTCCGCATTTGCATTCCTCTGTTTTGTGTAAGAATCCAGTAACCTCTAGTAACCTCTTTATATCTTGCTGGTGTGTACCTAACTTCCCTGTTTTCTTCTGTATAAAAAGTCTGATGCTCGATTTGACAAATTGCATTCAGATCTACACTCCCTTGTGTCGTGTCTGTTTGTCACCCCACTTTCACTGACTCTTTGCCCACCTGTAACCGAACCCGAGTTTTGCCTGTGGATCGAGGACCCAAGTGAGGTTTGTCTGCAGCATATAAATCTTTCTTTGGCTTTGTAGGAGTCTTTGCTGGGATGCAGTACATCAGAAGATTGGTGCAAAGCTATGTGGGACAGCTGAGGAAGAGGAGAGTAAGACAGTAGTGCCAGATAGGAAAGGACTGGAGTGGGTTAGAGATTTTACTCTTTCCCAGAAAAAGTATTGTTTTGACAATATGATTGTGAGAATTGCTTCACACAGCTCATTGTGATCTATCAAAAAACATAGCTCTTAACAAAGATGTGATAGTTAAACTAGATTTTAGGAGAAAACCAAAGAGCAATATTTAAAAATGAAGAGTAAGATTATGGGACTTACTGCAATTTTGACCTTTATAGTCAAGACTGTCTTCCTTCAAGCCTCTAGAAGCTTCCTTCTGCTTCTTACCTTCCAGAGAGCACAGTTTTTCAGACCACCTCTGCATAAGCTCTCTCTGTGGACTCAGTGTCTACATCAAAGCACAGAGCACACACAGAAGACCCTGAGAACAGCTGTTCTTGGAGGGAGATACTGAATGACCCACAAGAGCTCTAAGAAATATATAGTCATTGCTCTTTTAACATGGGATATTTATATAAAATAAAAACAATATTTGAGTATTTAGAAACCAATATGTGCAGTGTGTACTGAACACACACATACACAAACACACAACACCTTCCCAAGACTGAGCTCAGTGCAATATTGGAGTGATATGGAAATGGAGTCCAAATGATTTCCAGCATGGAAAGAAAATGAAGGTGGAAAAATATAAACAGAAAACTGAGCACTCTCCAAGATTTTTATGAGGGATTCCCTTTATCAGCTTATAGATGTATGCAGGACTTCTGAACTCTAAAATACTATGCAGGCTGAATCATTGCTGTTGCTCTTCTGTTGATCTCAAGTGCATGTTATTCTCTAGGAGTCCTAGGTTAGAATGTGAAGGTTGTACTGAGCAGTGAACCCATCAGAGCTGGGCCTCAGGTAGGCATATCATGTGGGAATGAATGTCCTTCTAGAATGCCATTCATCTTTCAGGAAAGTACATAGAGTCTGTCCTAACTTTGAAAAAAATCTCTCTTAGAATATTTATGGTGACACAACTTTGGGCTCTGAGTGAACAAGGCTAGTCTCCTGATATTTACTAAAGATTAATTAGTAAATATTAAAGATCAATACCTGCTGTGGTAGTTTAGAAATCTCAATGGGGCAATAGATGATGGTGATGGAAAGCAATTGAGAGAGCCCATGTTGGAGCTTAGCTATGATGTTGGTGTGAAGAGGATCAAGCAAAGGTCCATAGTGACAGGCATGCTTGGGAAACTTTATTTGGTCCTGCCTCTCTGGTAGCTCCTATCTGAAAAGGAAGGAC
The DNA here is from genome assembly GCA_902729485.2 of Mus minutoides. Lineage (NCBI taxonomy): Eukaryota > Metazoa > Chordata > Mammalia > Rodentia > Muridae > Mus > Mus minutoides. The sequence continues at coordinate 610,808 of LR749996.1, forward strand.
ATCAGAAGCTCATCACAAGGTTCTCGATTCTACAGTCAGCATTTAGACAAAGAGGCAAAACATACCATTGGTTTACTTCTTTAATATTCCCAAAACATATTGGATCAAGTTACCCCCATGTAGATTCAACAGTGGCTCATCTCTCCTTACCAGAACAAAACTGAAATGTTCTTCCTTTTCACTGTCTCCAAGCCAAGGATGCTGCTCCTCCCTCGGCTTCACTTATATTTCACTCTTCCTTGAGAGAAGGAACAGATAATTTTGCTGCAAGCCTACTGTGTGCAAAGCACATCAGCAAACATTTTTCTCTTGTTTTCCAAATTCTAATCAGGAATGTGTTTAGATGAAGTTTCAGAGATCCTGGATGGAGACCTTGGTTGACGTATGGAGTTAGCAAGAAACGAGTTCGAGGCCAGCCTGGTCTACAAAGTGAGTTCCAGGACAGCCAGTGCTATACAGAGAAACCCTGTCTTGAAAAACCAAAAAAAAAAAAAAAAAGAAACATCCAGGAATATAGAAGCCAGGTTTGATTGATTTCAAAGTTCCGACATCTTTAATTGTATATTATGTATGTGCAGTATATGATGCGCCACATTCCTTCCTTTTACTATGTAAGTGATGCTCAAATGGAGGGTTCATCACAAACTAACTAAAACTATAGCAGTCAGAAACAAATGTGTGGAAGTCCCATTCGCCCACATCCAATTCTCAATGCCTCTCAACTCTAATCATTTCTAGAAATGTGTGTGTCTTTCTTGTGATTTTAAAACATTTTCATTTCCCTTTTAAATTAACTTTCAAAGTTAGCATAAGAAGTTGTGGATTTTGATGTAGCATGTTCAGACATACTTTGTAGTTATTCTCCCTCATGCACCTACAATACTCCCTAATCTATATGCTGCCTTCTTGTTATTTCCTTTCTGTCCTACTTAGGGTTTTATTGCCTTGAAGAGACACTATGATTATGTCAACTTGTATAAAGGACAATATTTAACTGGGGCTGGCTTAAAGTCCAGAGGTTTAGTCCTTTATGTCATTCTGGGAAATGTGATAGCATGCAACCAGATATGGTGCTGGAGAAGGAACTAAGAATTCTAGTCAGGATTGGCAGGCAGCAGGATGAGAGAGGCACTAGGCCTGGCTTGAGCATCTGAAAGCTCAAAGCCCACACTCCAATGACAAGTTCCTCCAACAAGGCCACATCTCCTAATAATGCCATTTCTTCTGGGGGACATTTTCATTGATTTTCATTGGCCCCCACGATCAACACAATTCACCACAAGTTCTATCCCTCAACAGTCCCAGTTCTGCTTTCAAGTCACACAGGATCCACTGACCACCTTTCATCCATCCTAGTCTTATAATATGCACACACACACACACACACACACACACACACACACGCACACACACGCACACACACACACACACACACACACACACACACACACACACAGAGGGGGAGGCGATGGTTAAATCTAAGTTTCTCACATGAGAGAGACAACATGGAATTTATCTTTCCAAGTCTGGTTTATTTTACCTAACAATGATTTACAGTTTTGTCTATTTTCTTTTAAATGATATGCTTTCAACTTTATTATGACAGGATAAAAGGATTAAAATTCCATTGTGTGATGGAAATGTACCATGTTTTCTTTTTTTATTCATTGGGTACCAGGCATCTGAGCTGGTCCTCTTTCCTAGCTCGTGTGAACAGTGTAGCAATAAACAGGGTTATGCAAGTAGTTTTGGTACGTACCCAAGACTGTTGTGGCTGGGTCATATGGTAGTTGAACTTTTATTCTGGGGAGGGGACTTTTGTTCTCTTCTTCATAAAGAACGCACAGTTACATTCCCACCAGTAGCAAATGCAGATATCTTTCTCCTCACATCCTCTCTAGCACTTAATGTTTTGTGTTTCCTTGATGTAGCCATTCTGACTGGAGGCAAGATGAACTCTCAGTACAGCTGTATTGGTATTTCCTTGACGGCTAAAGATACTGATCGTCGTTTCATACATTTACTGACCATTTGAATCTCTTCTATTGAGAAATGATTGTTCTGCTAATTAGCCATGTTTTGATTTGAAGATCTGCTCATGTTTGGTGTTTAGTGTTGTCGTTGTTTATTCTGGATAAAAGACTCCCGAGCTGACTAGCTTTATGCCAACGTGAAATATGTTAAAAGTTATTTGTGGAGGGAAAACCTCAACTGAGAAAATGCCCTTACCATATTTGCCTGTGAGCAAGCCTGTGGGGTATTTTCTTGATTAATGACTGACATGGGGGAACAGTACACGGTGGGTGGTGCCTCTCCTGGGCCCTTGGCCCTGAGCTGTAGAAGAGAGCAGACGGAGCACACTATAGAGAGTAAGCCAGTAAGCAGCACACCTCCAATGCCTCTTCATCAGTCTCTGCTTCTAGGTTCCTGCCTTGAGTTCTTGTCTTGACATCTCTGGATGGTGGACTATAGGCTGGAAGATGAAACAAACCCCTTACCTTTGGTTTTGGTTGCTTTTGGTCATGGTGTTTTATCACAGTAGGAACTCTAACTGAGGCACCCCTTTCATGATGTATAGGTTTCCAACAATTCCATCTGTTTTCTCTTCACAGCTGTGATTGTTTTCTTTGCTGTGCAAAAGACCCTTAACTTTACAATCTTATTTAAGTCTTGGGGTCATTCCCTTGGCTATTGAAATCCTTATTTACGTCGATACCTTGAAATATTTTACTTATATTTTCCTGTAATAATTCCAGTCACCAGTTTTGTATTAAGGTCATTGTTGAACTTTAAAGCTGATTTTTGTGAGGAGTGAGAGATGTGGATCTAGCTTCAATTTGCCTTCAAATGCCATGACTTCATTTTTTTTATGAGAATAAATAAAATTCCACTGCGTAGTGGAAAGGAACCACATTCTCTTTTTTATTCATCTGCTGGTGGACATTTTAAGCTGGTTTCATTTCCCAGCTCCAGTGAATAAGGCAGCAGTAAACATGGCTGTAAAATATTTGTGCAGCACGTTGACAAAGAACCTCTTGGTTAGCCACGTTTGCTAGCACCAGTTGTTTAATATATCTTTTTCTCCAGTGTATGCTGATGGTACCTTTGTTGAAAAGTGGATGTACTTGTGGGTTTATTTCTGGGTCCTCTCTTCCAGGAGTACATTGCTTTGGTTGTAATGCTCCTGTAGTATAATTTGATAACAGGCATTGGGGTGTCAACAGCATTAGGGTGTCTACAGCATTGGGGTGTCAACAGCATTAGTCGTTCTGCTTAGGGTTGCTTTGGATACTCTGTCATTTTGCTACTCTTTGTTATATTTCTGAGACTATCACTAGGATTTTAGAGGAAATTGCATTACATCTGCAGATCGCGTTCAGTAACACAGACATTTTCACAATATTAGTCCTGATTATTCATGAGCACTGCTAATCATTTTATTTTCTAGAGACTTCAATTTCCTTCTCCAACATCTTACATTTTTCATTGTAGAGATCTAATTTTTTTCTTATGTTTATTTCTAAGTTTTTAAGCATCTATTTAAATGGGCCATTTTCCCTAATTTATTTCTCAGCAAGTTTTTATTAACACATAGGGAAGACTATGCTTTGAATGTAGGTTTTATATCCTACTATTTGGTGAATGTGTATATTAGCTCTCAAAGGTCTCTTTATTTATTTTCATATGTATACGTATTTTAGTCTGTGTACCATGTGTATGCAGTGCCCATAGAGACCAGAAGGATCTGATCCTCTGGAACTGGTGGTTGAGAGCTACCTCCTAAGTTTTGGGAGTCAAACCTGGGTCTCTGGAATCACCTCCAGTGCTCTTATCCACTGAGCATCTCTCTAGTCCATCTAAGAGTTGTTCTGTGGGGTCTTTGTGGTATTTTAATTATAGGTTCATGTCATCTACAAATAGAAATAGTCTCACTTCTTCCTTTCCTTTTTTATGCTTTTACTTTTTTCTTATATATTGTTACTCTCACCAATGTTTCAACTGGCATATTAAATGTGGAGAAAGAGGGCATCCTGTGTGACTCTTGAATTTAGAGGAAATATTTCCAAGTTCCTCCATTTAATAAAATATTGGTAATGGGTTTTTGAGTATAGACTGTTTTAGATTATTGTATATTCTTCATATTCCTAGTTTCTTCAGAACTTTCATCATGAAGAGATGTTGGATTTTATCAAAGGCCTCTTCTGCAGGTGGAAATGTTCATGTTCTTTCTGCATTCAGTCCCTTATATATGTGTTTTGATTGCATTTGCTGAGCTGCATGTATTGAAGGACCCTTGAATCTAGGGATAAAGTCAACCTGCTTATCCATGTATATAATCTTAATGTACTCTTGAATTTTCATGAATATTTTAAGGCAAATATTTAAATCTTCATTCATCAGGGGAATGGATCTACAGCCTGGGGAGTTTTTCCTGTCAAAGTGTGCTACCAGGGAAATTCTGGCTTCACAAATTGACAGTAGTTTCATTTCTATTTTAGAGAACAGTTTGTGTGACATTAGTGTAAGCTCCTGCTACCGATCTGTCTATGGTGTTCATATCTTCTTTTGATCTTGGTAGGTCACATGTGTTTAGGAATTTGTCTATTTCTAGATTTCCAAAGAAATAGAATATGTGTTTTAAAACATTTCCTGATGATTCTCTGGATCTGTTGTAACTCTTCCCCCTCCATCTCTAATTTTATTCATTTGAGTTTTGTTTTTATTTCAATTACATTAGTTTGGGTGTTTTTTATCTTTTCAAAAGTTTTTATCTTTTCAAAGTACCAAGTCTTTGATTCTGCGCATCCTTTCTTTTGGTCTCCATTCATTAATTTTGGTCCCAAATCTTTACTTCTTGCTATCAAATCACCACTGTAAATTTTCCTCCTAGCATCCTGGAGTGCCACAGTCATGACCCCAACTAGGTGACAGGAAATTGAGCAAAACAGACAGGGATGGGTGATACTTGTAATTCTCTCTGTGATGGCGATAAGCCAGTAGCCTGGATTCCCAGCACAGGAACTAGGAGACAGGCCCACCCAACCCTGCCAGTCTCAGTGAGGGTCTCTGGAGGGGGTTTGTCTTGGGCTGCCATCATCTGAATGAGGAAGCTTCAGTCTATCCTTTCTGCACAATGAACAACCACAGGTAGACTATGGGAAGGCTTTCCCATTTTAATGGTTCTGGTAGGTTTACATCTGACCCTGGTTCATTTTAAAGGTACTCCTTCACTGTCTTCTTCTAGCTGGTACACTGGGTAAGTTCAGTCCTCGAACAACTTGGCTGCAGCCACTGAGACGAGGAAATGCAAGTCTCAACAGCTGTAGGGCAAAGTGGAAGGTGAGACAGTACAGAGAGAATCCCTAGGAGAATCTCAGTTAATTACACTACACAGAAAATTGACCACACCTACACACTAGCAACCTGCTATGGGCTGTACTTCCTTGGAATAAAATGGTGTTCTCTAGGTTGTTATGGAAAGTATAGTAGCTTGAATATATAAGGCCCAGGAAGTGGCACTATGAGGAGGTATGGCCTTGTTGGAGGAAGTGTGTCACTGTGGGGTGGGTTTTGAGACCCTCTTCTTAGCTGCCTGGAAGCCAGTCTTCTGGCTGCCTTCTAATAAAGTTGGAAGATGCAGAACTCTCCACTCCTTCTCTAGTACCAAGTCTGCCTGTGAGCTTCCATGCTCTAGCCTTGATGATAATGGACTGAGCCTATAAACGTGTAGGTCAGTCCCAAGTAAATGTTGTCCTTTATAAGAGTTGGTCATGGTGTCTCTTCACAGCAATGGAAACCCTAACCAAAACAGAAAGTAAGCATCATGGTCTGTCTGGAGAATGGGTATTTCCATAAGAGGTCAGAAAAGTTGCAAGGGGCCCCAAGGTGGGGCGGGGCTCTCAGAACTGTCAAGATAGAACACAGTGGTGATAGGGTTAAAGGAAAATAATGGAACCAGAAAAGTTAAAGTTGGGGATGGGAGTGCAGAGAGGAGAATAGAGGGAAGGAGTGAATAACAGTAGAGACTGTTGAGAAACGTTCCAGCCATCCTGTGAGATGGGAGGCTCTGCCTCTGAGTGGTTTACTAGAAGGCAGAGCTGGGACATGGGGTGTGTTCGCAGGTTGGTCTCAGAAGGCCACACTCTTCCTACTTCAAGTTAACTTCACTCCCCAGACAAGTCACTGAGTTAGAAAGTTGGACATGAAGGCCTGCTTGGATCTAGATATGCTAATACTGGAGTGAGCATGATGTGTGCAGGTTCTGTGCTGTTATTTCCCACCTCAGATAGCAAACTAAAGCAAAACAGTCATTTACATGGAGCATGTTAACTGAGAATGTATTCATACCATGCAGGGAGAAGAAAACACTTGTTCCAAAAAGATGGATCCAAAAGGAGGAACCATGCAAGGAAAATGAGAATTATCCCGATGACAGGACATATTGAAGGGAGGCATAAAGGGTTATATTTTCAAACAGGCAAGCAATTTGGTATTCACAGATGTTGTTTCGGGCATATCAAGTCAGACACAGACCACTGCCACTTTCAGAAGCATGTCTGAAGGGAACTGGTGTGTCAGAGACCTGTTGGGGTTCAACCACTCTAGGAATGTCATTCTAGGAATTTCATCAAGATTCATGAATAAGCAGTGGGAATCTGCCCTGGTGAGTCTCCTTCCCAGCACCGATCTGCCATGAAGTAAGGAGTCACCATACCCATTCATGGTAGCTAGCTGTGCTGTCCTGCCCCAGGGAGGCATGGGAAAGTTGTCCACTCCCATCCCCAGCCTCTGCAGGAGGCCACTAAGACCCTTCATGGAGTAGCGAGAAAACAGAGCTCTGCCAATATTTAACTGGTGAAACTACTTATCTGTAATCTTACAAAATATCAACAGAGGCAGTATGGGAGTATGGAGTGGTTGGTTTAATCAAGACTTATGAAGTAGCTCATTCCTGAGCAATCAGGGTGGGTAACATAGCCCAGTTATCAGTAACCGTAAAACTGTAGATCTCCTCAACCATGAGGTGCTCGATCCATGAAACATGCAGTCTCTAACATGTTTTATAAAAAGACATTTTTTTTTGTCTTCAGATATTCTAATTAATCTCAAATTCTCTCAGGAGCATGAACACACAGGTAAATACATTCTTGCTTGTCTTTTCTGGGTTATTTGTAACTTACTAGAATTTCCTGTGGGTCATCTCTCCTAGCATGCCAAGCTCCAAGCAAACTGCTTCTTAAGCAGGACAAACTCATTACTTCCTATACTAAGCTGGAGAGCAGACCCATCCTGTTCTACAATAGAGTATGAGTAATTAAAGAGACCTCCCCCTGCCCCATACAACAGGATTGACTCTCCACTGCCCTGCAAGGAATCCTGGAAAAGAGTCCTGCCTGAAGCCAGGCACAGTTCTAGCTTCTTTGTGTCCCCTCCCCCGCCACCCAAGAAAGCCATCCAACTGGATACTTTGTAGACATAACAAATCTCACTATTTAAATACCATTGTCACATGACTCTTCTTTCACCTTCATCTTCAGTATTCAGGCTAACACTTTCCAAGAGCTCCTCACTTGCAAATTTCTTTTAGTTGCTTTCTCTTGAGCTTCCAGGTAGAGCCAGGGCTCAGTCTTGGGTTCCATGTGAATCCAGGGCCTAGATACAGTCTGTTTCTACCTCATCCTTCCCTCGTTGACGACTAGGTGGCTCTTTCTCACTTATTCACGTACACAGCAAAGATTTATTGGATCATATTGGGTACTGAGCAATGTTTGGGGCCTGAGTATAAGTTACTAAATAAATAAATAAATAAATAAATAAATAAATAAATAAATAAATAAATGCCTTCTTGGGGCCATTTTGATCTTTGGCTTTCATCAAGGAAGACACAGAATAAGCAAGTTCACAGCTCATCTGATGGCAACAGAGGGATTATGGGAAGAGGAATATTACTTTTTAATGGATGGTGAGGAAAAACCCTACTGGGAAGATGATGTTTTAGCAGGCTTGAAGGAAATGGATGAATGAGAATGTAAGCTGGCCACACACCTCTTTTTTTTTTTCAACTTTTATTAGATATTTTCTTCATTTACATTTCAAGTGTTATCCAGAAAGTTCCCTATACCCTCCCCCCTCCCAGCCCTGCTCCCCTACCCACCCGCTCCCACTTCTTGGCCCTGGCGTTCCCCTGTACTGGGGCATATAAAGTCTGCATGACCAAGGGGCCTTTCTTGCCAATGATGGCCAACTAGGCCATCCTCTTCTATATATGCAGCTAGAGACATGAGCTCAGGGGGTACTAGTTAGTTCATGGTTATTCTTTCACCTAGAGGGTTGAAGACCCCTTCAGCTCCTTGGGTACTTTCTCTAGCTCCTTCTTCCTTGGGAACCCTGTGTTTCATCTAATAGCTGACTGTGAGCTTCCACCTCCATGTTTGCCAGGCATTGGTAGTTTCCCCCGAGACAGCTATATCCGGGCCCTTTCAGCACCATCTTGCTGGCATATGCTATAGTGTCTATGTTTGGTGGCTGATTATGGGATGGATCCCTGGCAGCCACAGTCATTGGGTCCATCCTTTGGAATCAGCTTCACACATGATCTCTTTAACTCTTTCAATGTGTGCTTTGTTCTTAATTCTAGGAAGGGGTGACGTGTCCACATTTTGATCTTCCTTCTTCTTGAGTATCATGTGTTTAGTAAATTGTATCTTGGGTAGTCTAGGTTTCTGGGCTAANAGTTTCAGTGTCTCTGGTTTTATGTGGAGGTCCTTCAACCACTTAGACTTGACCTTAGTACAAGGAGATAAGAATGGATCAATTCCCAGTCTTCTACATGATAGCTGCCAGTTGTGCCAGCACCATTTGTTGAAAAGGCTGTCTTTTTTCCACTGGATAGTTTTAGCTCCCTTGTCAAAGATCAGGTGACCATAGGAAAGATCAGGAATTCAAGGCCCTTACCTAAACATGATAAAAGCAATCTACAGCAAACCAGTGGCCAACATCAAACTAAATGGAGAGAAACTGGAAGCAATCCCACTAAAATCAGGGACCAGACAAGGTTGCCCACTTTCTTCCTACCTATTCAATATAGTACTTGAAGTCCTAGCCAGAGCGATTCGACAACAAAAGGAGGTCAAGGGGATAAAAATTGGAAAGGAAGAACTCAAATTATCACACACCTCTTAAGAGCAGTCTCTTTTCTCTATGAGGTCTGTGAAGAGAGAGCCATACAGTGCCAGAGACGCAGGATGCTGGCTTGGTGTGTTCACGGAGCAGCGTTGATGCCTAGGGAGCCTTAGTGTCTGAGGCTGGGGGCAGGCTGCTGAAGAGAAGGGGTGAAGTTAATGGAGTAGGGACTTCCAAGTCTTGTGAGGACTTTGTTCTGAGTGAGAGTCCCAGCCACTGGAGGCTTGGATGAAGCTGTAATTACAATCATACGTAGAGTACTCTAGCTGCTTTATTGAGAGTTGTGGGCAGCAGTGAGCTGAGAGTAGCTACTACGGAGCCATTATAGCCATCCTGGTTAATGTGGACGAACACTTAATGGTAGAAAAGCAGATCATGTAGCATTTTCTGTTGGGCTAAATATGAGATATGAAGAAAAGATAGGACTATCCTTTTATTCAGATATGGAAGACTTGGGTAAGAAGAGTTGAGTAGTAGTTGAGAGGAATTTTATTTTGGACACAGAGGATCTATTTTGAAGTATTGAAGTATTTGAACTGTTTTTTGTTTTGGTTTTTGGTCTTTCTTTCTTTCTTTCTTTCTTTCTTTCTTTCTTTCTTCCTTTCTTCCTTTCTTCCTTTCTTCCTTTCTTCCTTTCTTCCTTTCTTACTTCCTTTCTTCCTTTCTTTCTTTCTTCCTTTCTTCCTTTCTTCCTTTCTTCTTTTCTTTCTTTCTTTCTTTCTTTCTTTCTTTCTTTCTTTCTTCTTTCTTTCCTTCCTTTCTTCTTTTCTCTCTCTCTCTTTCTTTCTTTCTTTTCTTCCTTTCTCTCTTCCTTTCTCTCTTTCTTTCTCTCTTTCTTTCTCTTTCTTTCTCTCTTTCTTTCTCTCTTTCTTTCTTCCTTTCTTTCTTTCTTTCTTTCTTTCTTTCTTTCTTTCTTTCGTATCTGACAACATCTGTTGGGTACTGGGTATGTGATTATAGCATTTCAAGGAGCTGTACATTCTGAAATATTGCTGGCTCTAATGGGTACTGGGTGAGTTCAGCAATGGAGTGAGCCTCCTGCAATGTGAGTAACGATGCTGAGAAGTGCTCACTATCTCTAAAAAAGAAGTCTTTGCTCCGCAGGCCACTTCCTCACACTGGCTCACACTGCTGACCTTGCTGGGTTAAGTACAATCTCTGTTACTTTGAATTATCATCATCATCATCATCATCAGCAGCAGCAGCAGCAGCAGCAGCAGCAGCAGCAGCAGCAGCATCACTTTCCCTGGATCTTCACTGAGTTCAGAACTTCTTTTTAAATAATAAGCATTAAATGGTACCTACCCTACAAATACCAGCTCAAATCTCACTTTTGTGGGATTTAATTTTTTGAAAACTAATAAAGTGATAGGTAACAAAGATATAGCAATAACAAAATGATTTGGGGTTTTTGTTTAGTTTTGTTTTTGTTTTGTTTTTTGGAAAGCCCATTCTGTCTTGTTAATTGGGCTTTCTTTGACCTTCTGCAGAAATTATAGTTTTGTGGCTCCATAGTTGACATTAAGACTAAACTGAGAACAAGCGATGATGATAATTTCTTGGATAACCAGGAAATTAAACAGGTGATTAAAACAAAATGCAGTGTGTTTCTAGCTGTGATAGGGGAACAGAGGATGTGTGTATAGTAAACAATGACGCCATGTGCTACATTCCCCAAAGTTGTTTATATCAAATATCCAGAACTTCTGAGTTTTTTATTTCATATAGCAAGGGCAAAACTGAAGTTGCAGATCGAATTAGGCATTCAGCTGATGATAAAATAGGAAGAGTGCCCTAGGTTATCCAGGTGGTGTCCAGTGCCGTTGGGAAGATACCTAGGTATGAGGAAGGAGAGCCAATGATGAAAGTTAAAGACGAAGGAAGATATCAAGGCAAAGCGTGCATGTGACTAGAAAAGACTAGGATTCTCTACCCATGCCAATCACAAGGATTGTATCTCCACCACACTTAGATCTTAGCCCCACAACACCTAGGTCAGTCTTCTTGACTGAAAAACTGTAACGTAATGTGTATGATGTTAAGGCACTTGCTATGTGGTGACCCTTTACTGTGGTAATGGAGCACTCAGTGACATGTCTTGTAAGCTCAAAGTATACTGACAATTCTCAAAGACCCAAGGGAATGAAACACCATTTAAAATCCCCTCTGCCTGCAGGCTGTAAAAAGTTTAATAAGCAGGAAGACCCAAGTGAGGAGGCTTCAATCCCACTTAGAAAGGGGAACAAAATAATCACAGGACACAGATGGAGGGAGGGAAAAGGGGAACATGATCGAACATTGGGGCTGGGAGGAACAAGAGAGATGCCCAGAGGGCCATGAGAATGAATGGAGGTATGCAGCCTCTGGGGTTGGAAGGTAGGGGGACCCTCTTGAAAGTACCAGAGACCTGGGAAGTAAGAGACTCTCAGGACTCAGTGGGGATGGTCCTAACCAAAATGACCAACAGTAGGGAGAAGGAACTGGAAGAGACCACCTCCAGTACATAGGGCCTCCAGTGGAGGGACAGGGTTACCAACCCATAGTCAAAATGTCTGACCCAGAGTTGTTCCTGTCTAAAAGAACTGCAGAGACAAAAATGGAGAAGAGACTGACTGAAGGAAAGGTGGTTCAGTGACTGGCCCAACTTGGGATTCATCTCATGGGGAGGAGGGAACCAAGGCCTGACACTATCACTGATGCTATGACATGCTCACACACAGGAGCCTGTCATGGTTGTCCTCTGAGAAGCCCTACCAGCAGCTGACTGAGACAGATGCAAATACTTACTCACAATCATTGGACTGAAGTTGAGGACCCCTGGGTGGTTGAATTAGGAAAAGTATTGAAGGAGATGAAGTGTAGGGCTACCCCATAGGAAGACCAGTAGTCTCAACGAACCTAGACCCTTGGGAGCTCCCAGAGACTGAGCCACCAACCAGGCAGCATGCACGGCCTGGTCTGAAGCCTCAGCACATATAAGCAGTAGATTGCCTAGTCTGGCCTCAGAGGGAGAAGATGGGCCTAATCTTTGAAAGATTTGAGGCCCCAGGGAAGGGATATGTCTGGATGGAAGGGGGGAACACCCTCCCAGAGTCAAGAAGGAGGAGGAATGGGATGAGGAATTGTGGGAGGAGGGATCACGAAGGAGGCAATGGCTGAATGTAAATAAAATAATTTTTAAACACCTCCCTCTGCCCCAGGGAAGACTATTTCCCCTGCTCTGTGTTACTTTGTTGCTTCCTAGCTCTTTGTGTAAGGTTAAGATACTGTGGGCTTTCTTTTGTCCATGTTAGAATGTCCGTTGTTGACTTTTGCCCATGTTTAGGTAGCCATGTTGGTGAGACTTTATTGTCTGTAGCTTCAGATATTACCACAAGGTACCTGCAGCAAACCCCATTATCCTCTGGCTCTTAACAATCTTTCCACCTACCCCTCTTCCTGAATATCCCCTAAGCCTTAGGTAGAGGAGTGTTTTATGGTGTATTTTGATTGGCTATGGTGTTTTCTGATGGCCTATGTCCATTGCAAAGGACAGTTTCCTTGACGAGAGGTGAGATATGTACGCACCTGTGGGTATAAGGAAAAATAATTAGAATTAGAAAGTATGCCAGTTGAGTAAACTAGTGGCTATAGATTCTCCTTCGAGATCCATGCGTTCACTAACCCTGGATAGTTGTCTAGGTTTCCAGTACCAGACATGCTATTCCCTCTTGTTGAATGGGTCTAAGTCCAATTAGAGAGCTGTTGGTTACTGCCAAGGTATGTGTGCCACCACTATTCTCTTAGTGTTATCCAATACCAAATGGTCAGCCATGAAGACAAATCAATAGAAACATTATGTAGAATGAGCAGGTTGTATTTATGTATTTAGGAATGTGTATATGTGCACATATGTACATATCATACATACATATATGTAACAACAATTAGTGAAAAATAGAGATCATGAAGAGAGCAAGGAGTTGTCTCTACTGAGGACTTAGAGAAAGGAAAGACTTGAGAAAATGAAATCATTACATCATAATCTGAAAAACTAAGAGAAACAATTTTAAAAGTTCTCTTTGCCAGTGCTCATATAGTCAAGGTTTTCTTGGTTGCAAGTAACAAAAGTTTTGGCTTCAACCTGAAGCCAGGAATAGCTGAAGACAGGTGGGCAGGCTCCACCATTTGATGTTGGTGGCAAAGTCACTCAGTCACTCCTGGCTGGCATTCTTTAGTCCATGTGAACCTGCAAGACAGAAGTATCTTTTCCTCAGCTCTGGAAGTTGGACTGATTTTTCTCATCAACTTTATTCTTATCCAATCATGATCTCCTTAAGATCTCTCAGCATTCCGCTGCCAGATGTAGGTCATGTGTCCATCTCTGAAGAACAGAAGCAGAAGCTACTACCTGTATCCCCATTACGTGAAATGAACATTAGCACGACTCCACAGTGATCTTCCTTTCCCATAATGCCAGGGAAGAGTGTAGGGGCTGGCAGCAGGATAGCTGAGAGGTGAATGAACTTGGATGTCAGATACAGTTAGATTCTGGTGCTGTTCCAGTCCCTTATTAAATAAGTGGCTCTTGGTAAATGATGCAAGCTTTTATTTGTTTGTTTTTGTTTTTTTTCGAGACTGGGTTTCTCTGTATAGCCCTGGCTGTCCTGGAACTCACTTTGTAGACCAGGCTGGCCTCGAACTCAGAAATCTGCCTGCCTCTGCCTCCCGAGTGTTGGGATTAAAGGCGTGCGCCACCACTCCCGGCTGATGCAAGCTTTTATAACTCAATGTACCCTTCAGCAAAATCATATATCAGGTTATCTGGGTCATCTGTGTAAAGCTGTGTAGCTCTGTGCATAACATGTACATATTGCTGAGGATACGCACGCCCTGCTCCCTTCCAGTGTAATGAGTGTCCCACACATTCGGATACACCTACCCAGCATCCCACCACTGCGTATATTCCTTCAGGCTCAAAAAGAAACCCCGCCCCATTTCCCAGCCCCCACTAATCAGATCCCACCTGCACTTAGTTCTCCAGAGAGATTAAATGATGCACGTGGATTGTGGTGGTTTGAATATGCTTGGCTCAGGGAGTGGCACTACTAGAAGGTGTAGCTTTGTTGGAGTGGGTGTGTCATATGTGGGTATGGGCTTTAATACCCTAGTTCTAGCTGCCTGGAGGTCAGTATTCTGATAGCTGCTAGATGAAGATGTAGAACTCTCAGCTCTTTCTCCAGCACCATGCCTGCCTGGATGCTGCCATGCTCCCACCTTGATGATAATGGACTGAACCTCTGAACTTGTAAGCCAGCCTCAATTAAATGTTATCCTTATAAGAGTTGCCTTGGTCATGGTGTCTCCTCACAGTAGTAAAACCCTAACTAAGACATGGTTTTTGCTAGACATTCAGCAAAACAGTAGCAATTCAGCAAAACTGATAATGCCATTTTACTCTCTCACATTCTATATCAAGTTCTGTCTGTGTTAAGCATTACAACAGGCATTGCAACCACTATGGGGCCATTTCTTTGTGGAATTAATACAGACAGACTTGGAAGGGGTAAACAGAGCATCTTGAAGCACTTTAGGACTCACCAACAGAGTTTTAGCTACTTGCGTCTTTCAGGACTGGCTTTATGATTCAGAAGTGACTTAGGTAGGCATCTTAGCTTCAGGTCCTAGCCACCCAGGATGACACACCACAGCATGTTTCCAGCCCTCCATGATGGGGAAAGTTTCCTTCATCATCCACATGCAGAGAAGAGAGAGAAACTTCTTTAAAAGTTCCATTCCACTTGAAAGTAAATGGAAAAAAAATCACACTGTAAGCCTCTTTTCAGGCCAATGGTAGGGAGGCAGGGGAAGTAGGAAGGATGAGGGGAGAATAAAGCGGAAGCAAGAGAAGAGTAACCCCTAACATTGCACTAAATGTCAAATGACAGAATGTAGTACGCCTCCTAGTTGTACATAATAAAACTGCTATTCAGTCACTCTTTAAAATACGTACTCTATTACATTGGACTCCACAGCAGCCTACTCGAAGCAGGCACAAATCCCATTAGCAGGTCTGTTTTGAAAAAGAAGCAGCAAACCAGAACTCCTCTGCAAACACCATTAACTCGCTCTAAAGCTGTCGGAAAAGGAAAATGACAAGTTGCTCAACAGCTTATAAAAGGATACTAATAGGAGGACAGGGGGTCAACAAGAAGGAAAGGCGGCAGGGCTGGCAGCGTCCCCGAGGCCTGTAAAGGTTCCACAGGAGACTATGAAGTCTGCTGACTTGACCTCATGGAGACAAAATTTTAGTTGGAAAATGGCAACCGTCTCCAATTCTGTTTTCTTCCCAAGGCCCCGAGAGACTCTATGAAGGCATTACATACTTCTCTCCACAAAAGGAAAACAATATGGTATAGCGACAGGGCAAAAATAGCTGTCATCTAAACATTTACAGCAAAAGTGGGTGGGTGAAGGGAAGTACTGCCAAGGTCCATGCCAAGCCTGTTGCACCGTGCCTGGGGTTAGGGCTTGTGCCAAGCCTGTTGCACCGTGCCTGGGGTCCGTGCCTGGGGGTCCGTGCCTGGGGGTCCATGCCTGGGGGTCCGTGCCTGGGGTCCGTGCCTGGTGTGCCGCACCCAGTTCTTTGGCAGGAAGGAACCCTTTCTTTTTGCTCACTTGTTGGGCTTTGTTCTTTTTTTTTTTTTAAGATATTTTCTTAATTTACATTTCAACTGCTATCCCAAAAATCCCCTCCCCCCTCCCC
>LR749996.1:626835-644750 GCA_902729485.2 Mus minutoides
CAGACCCCTTCAGCTCCTGGGGTTCTATCTCTAGCTTCTCCAATGTGGGCCCCGTGCTCCCTCTTATGGATGACTGTGAACATCCACTTCTGTGGGAGTCAGTTATATCAGGGTCCCTTCAGTAAACACTTGCTGTCTTATGCGATAGTGTCTGAGTTTAGTGACTGATTATGGGATGGATCCCCAGTGGGTTAGTCTCTGTATGGTCCATCCTTTCATCTTAGCTCTAAACTTTGTCTCTGTAACTCTTTAGGATCTCCTGTAGCCAAGGCTGGTCTCAAACTTCCTCTGCACCTGAGGATATCCTTGAACATCTAACCCTCCTGCCCCCAGCTACTACATGTGATTATATGTGCATGACTCCATACTTGTTTTATGAGGTGTTAAAGAATGAACCCAGGGCTGCACTTGTTGACTGAGTGACATTGCCAGCACATTGCTGCATGGCTTCCTTCCTTCTGAGAGTCGAAAGATTTTTATGGAAGCACTTAATAATGCTAACCCCACCTCCCTCAGGGACATAGTTTTGCTGAAATTTTCAAATACCATTCCTTCCTACTATTTTACCCCCTGTTCTCTGCATATGCTTTTGTGATGTCCCGTGTCACCTTCCTTTTCTTAGCGATCCCTGGGATGTGTCTGGGCCTTCTCTCATTGCTGTGTTCACTGTCCTTCGGTGGCTGTTCCTCTGAGTGCAGATGCCATCCACACACACAGTTCTATTTCCCTCTTAGCTACAGAGCTACCTATAACCCCACTCACTGCCTTAGGCATCTCTGTGTCTGGCTGCTATTGTTTTCCATATTTTTTAAACTTCTCCTCTAAGATCCTGTGCTCTTGATATTTCTGCTTCCACCTATGGCCCACTTGTATTAGTAGGAGCATAGACAACCTTCTCAACACCTTCTTGATCATTCTCCATAACCACTCACTTCTTACACTCTGTTTTGTGCTTCTAAATGATTACTAAACCAATCCTTCTAGCCCTGTCCATCTTGTCTACTTTGACATCAAAAGCAGAAGAGATCAGTGGTTACTAGATCCCTGAACCAGCTCCAGGTCTACCTCACAAAGACGATGAAAATGGCCCCTTACTTAGCTTCTGCTTTAGTTTTCTCATCATTAAAAATACTACAATAAACCAAATCCTAAAGAGTTGTGACAATGAATGCCAATTCATGTTAAGAGCTCAAAAGAAAGCCCAGCGCATAGGCCATCCAAGATACAAAGTCACTACTACCTGCAATTAGTGTGATTATTATAGCTATTGTTTCTGTTATTGAACACCATCTTGTCAGCTGGACCTGTCAGCTAACTCAGTTCCCTCATAGCTGCTGGTACTTTTCTCTGACCCAATCCACACATAACAACAAGAGCATCCATCTCTAAAGGAAAATCCTATGGTCACCCCACCTTGTCTGCTCACTTTCTGATAGGATAAAGCCAAGTTGCCTTGTTGTAAAGGGGTCTTCAGTACTGAGCCTGTCTATGTGTGTCTCTTGCAGTCCTGTCTGGTGTTTCTGCTCCATTTCATTTGACTAACCTTCTTCTGTTTCCTCACACTGATAACTCCTGCTTCCATCTGCTCTCTACTGACTATCCCTGCCTGAACTGTGGACCCAGTTGGATGAAAACCAAGTCAAGTTCACACCTGTAGCCCTAGCATATGGGAGACTGAGACAGGGGGGATTGTGAATCTGAGAAGAGCATGAGCCACATCATGAGACTCTGTCTCCAATATAAATAATAAATAAATGGAAACAAAACCTTCTTTCCTCCGAGCAAACCTCTCTTGTAAAGTCTGTAGAAACAGAAAACATATTTATTATTCAGTAAGTACCAAAACAAAGTGTAATGTGGATTATCACAGGAGATTGCAAAGAAGGAAATCTCCACAGTTATACCCTTTACCTGAATATCTTCAAGATAAACAACTGCCTCCAAGGCAGGAAGGGTGACACAACTGTGCAAAGTTCAACCCACTCTAAGTAGAAACCAAAGAAATTGTTGGTTAATTGGCTTTGTGCAAGAGAGCAGATTTCTCAGACCTCTGGGACAGAAGTGGGTTTTAAGGTTTTAAGAAAGGTGTCCCTGCTGAACTTAAATTCCCACCAAACCGCAGAAAGCTGATAGTTGGCATTTCAAAGAGGCTGTACTCTCAATTTTTGAGAAAGACATTCCCAGGTCACAAAACTGACAAAGACCTCTTGGTTTTTATATGCACATCAAAGATAAGAGAAAATACTGGCTGTTGGTGGTAAAAAGTTCTCAGAAAAATCAAATCTCTCCCATTCACTTCAGAAGGGAGAGCATACCCTCTTGGTCCTAACATTAGTTTTTATCATATTCATGCTGGCTAGTTTATGAGCTGTCATGTCTGACCATAGCTTCTCTTCTCTACGTTACACACGGAACAGATCTTAGCATTCCGTCCAGTATTCACTGATTGTCAAACAAGTAAGTACTGGGCATAACAGCTGCACTGCTGTTAATAAACTGACGTCACTTATTGCATAAAACTTTCAGTCGAGTGAAAAAGCTGGATAAATAATGTGGAGGGAAAAGCATGAGAAAAATAACAGAAGGGAAATGGGCCCTCAGCACAAGTCTGTTTCAGAATACATCCCCAAACAGAAAACAAAGGCTCTCTTCTAGTGAGTGGTAGGTGGAGGGTTGTAGCTGAGGATCCTCAGTCAAAATAGACTGCAATCAGATACCACACTGTAAGCCCAGCCTCTGCCTATTACCAAATACAAACCAATCAAAACTGACCTCATCTTAACTGGTTATTGCATAATGGGAACTGTATTATATTTGGAGATGGCTGCAGCTGAACCTGTTTAACAGGTGTTGTTTCAGTTGCTGCCTGCTGTATTTATTTTATTAGTTCTTTCAGAACTTGATGTGGCGTGTTTGCTCATATTTGCCTCCTCCTCCAATTCCTCTCAGATCCATCATTTCCCCTCCAGTTATCCCCCACCTCCACCCAATTTTGTGTCCATCCCTACCTCCCACTGGAGTCCAGTTTGTATTGCCTACATACTCTTAGATATGGATTTTCACAAGAACATCACTAATATATAGGGAAAATGAGAACTGACTCTCCCTCTCCCAGCAGCCAATAGCTCCTCAGTTACAGGTGGGGCTTTGTGCACACCTCTCCTCTCCACGATGGGATGTGGTATGGCTACAGCTTACATAGGTTTTATCCCTGCTGCCACAACTGCTATAGGTACATATGTGCAGCTGCCCTGCTATGCCCAGAGGACACTATCCTGTTGTCAGTCAGCAAACCTACTTCATATGCTCTTTCAGCTCCCTTTCCCACAATGATCCCTAGCTTTGGGAGGAATGGGTTTGATATAGTTAGGGTTAGGGTTAGAGTTAGATGATTAGGGTTAGTGTTAGGGTTTGAGGGTTAGGGTTAACTAAGCCTGAATCTTTTATAGTTAGGGTTCAGCATTTCAGTCTCTTAATCTCTACATCTTAACCAGTTGTGTGTCTCTGTGATAATTGCCATCTATACTACAAATAGGCTTATCTGATGAGAGTTGGAAGATACATTGGTCTTCAGGCATAAAAGTAAGTCATTTAGAGAAGGGTTAATACTGGGCAAAAGATTAAGGGGAAGAAAGTGGTGAGGGAATGAGTTCAATCCACTGTAATAAGAATCATGAGGGATAAAGGGAACCCATCTAGGAGTGACTGATGCTTATACAAAGTGATTAATCTATCTTTTTGAACACTTTGATGGCCTCATGCTAACAAGTCCTTAAGTGCTTGATCTCTGGATCTCATTATTGCTGTTTGGCTACAAATTCGCCTTCTGAAGTGACATAACAGAAGGAATAGCAAATGACAAGGATTGGGCTCCTTACCTTCAGATGTTTGGAAGATAACGCCCGATGCTTTCTGTATATTTCTGATGTGTTTTGTTTTGTTTGTTTGTTTGTTTGTTTAGTCACTTTATATATTGGTTAGAGTTCTCTTGTGGAAAAATAGGGGATCAATAGCACATATACAGACATGAATACATTCCTGATAATATTTGGTTCATGCAGTTTTAGAAGCCAAGAAGTCCCATAGTCACTCATCAGATGGCTGGTAGAGTAATTAGCTTCAAGTCCAAAGGCCCGAGAAGTAGAAGGAAGAGGATTGTGGTGGAAGTGCCTTTGTAAATCAAAAGCCATGAAGTTCTGATGGCTGAGGGCAGGCAAAGAACAGCTTAGCTTGAGCTCAATCTGCCTCATGGTTCTTTCAGGACTTGAAAAAAATGGGGACAAATAATTTCTTCACATCCATGTGGATCTCCTAAGCACAGTGAAGATGACACAAAACCACACCTGAAAAATTATTACAGAAAACACTCAATGAAATCACCTAATGATAATTTTCAACATTAATGTTAACAAGACAGTATGTATATCAACAGTAGGAATTCTATCTCTTCACAGGCCAACCTTTGCGCATAGTGGAAATTAAATGTGTCTAGCTTTCTCTGAGCATGCGATAGATTGTTCTGAGTGGAGGATTTACTTAGAAACCCTTTGGAGGAAGTTTTAATCCCATAGTCATTGTTATATTCTTACTTGTAAGTTTAAACTCTTTATATGATACTTTCTGGGTAAGACTGGTTTGTCTTAAAAGCTGGCTTTGTAGCAGTGTGTTAAGGAAGTCACACAGAAATCTCTTCAAAGTCTAAAGAGTGGGTACTCTACAATCAGGTGTCCATTTATTAGAATTTGATATTCCTTGTCTCAAAAGGTGAAATGAATGTTACATTAAAAATGTGTTCTATAGAATAGAAATATTCAAAATAGGTTAACTTTCCTGTGTCCTTGCTGGGTTTACTGAGTTAGAATAGCTGAGGTGATTCTATGTGTTTTCACAAGCCCTGCCCTAGTGTTCATATCTGCTAACCTGGGAGAGCACTGATGCAGGCTCCTCTCTTTTCCATCTCTGTATTCCATAAGTCCCTTTGCTTCTCCAGGCTCCCTTTCTTATATTCCTGCATCCTGTGTAATTCATCTGTCCTGACAATATCTGCAGGGTTCGATCAATGGACCATACTAATGAGGGATTGAAAGGGATGAAGTCAGGGTAATTCTAGCTAATGCTGTCCCCTCAAAGTCATCAAGAGCTAACAACATCATTTAGCTTAAAGTAGTAGTCACTTGTCATTTGGACCTCTCCACATACTTTTCTGGTGCAGACTTCCTCCTTTCTGCTCCAAATTCTGATACTGAACTCATCACCCATGCTGCACTATCCCATCTGTTCCTATTCATAAGAGACTATCCATTCAAATAGGCTTCATCCTATTCATGACATGCAGGAATTGTTGCTCATCTTAAGTGTAGAGTCTTATTTCAGGATCTCGAATTACAAAATTCATGTTTCCACGGCCTATTAAGTAAATTTAGAATGAAAGAATGAATGAGAAATAGGAACCTCCTCAAAGAGTACTAACCATTAACACCTTAGTAACCCTAGATTTATTAAGTCAGTTCTCAAGCTAATTTGAAAGTGGAATTTAGAAATATGGGCCATGCACTTTGAGATGAGATCCAGGCCACAGTTTTGCAAAGTATTGGTCTGAGTGTAATCCCAGTGCCTAAGAGGCATCTGAGTCTCCTCTTGAAGTTCAACATCATCTAGTCTTTTCTAGTGTGTTGGGTTTTTTCCCCTTCTTGGTTCAAAGCCAACCAGGTATGTGTGACCACAAGGGGTGATGGGGAAGAAGACATTGTAAATGAAGCCTTACAAGTTCCCAAGAATGCTTAGTGGGAGGACTTGGAAGCAATTAATTATATCCTGGCTCTTATGGGCAATAAAGAATATCAAACTCACACTTAAGACACTATTAAGGAAAAAAATCCAGTGTCTGATATTGCCACACATGTATTATTATTCATCTGATAGTCTGAACAGGTTATTTTCATTTTTCAAAGAAGAGACCTACAAAAACCAGCTCCTGGCGGAATCTGTTGGTTCTCCCGGGCAGCACATCTCTGGTGTGCATTCCTAGCAGTTACTGTCACAGAACCAGCAAGTATGGGGGCTGGTAAGGCTGGCAGTTTATGAGCTGGGCACAGTAACTGCACAATAACTATCATTTTATTGTCTCCCCTAGTTCTGGCCTCCAGAAACATCTGTTCACATTAATCATTACGTAAGCAAACACAACTAGACAATAAACAACGTCTGTTTAGATTGAGACTGTTCTGGCTGCGCATCCTCTGTAGCTTTAAGTTTCTTTCTAAGGGTGACTACATTTACTGATCAGACTATCGAAGTACACAACCCTGAGACATCTCTTGTGATAAGTTTCCATCTGCAGCTGTCTTAGTCTCTGTTCTATTGTTGCGAAGAGACACCATGGCCAAGTAACTCTTGCAAAAAGAAAACATTTAATTAGGGGGCTTGCTTACTATTTCAGAGAGAATTCCATTATCAGCATGGCAGGGGGGCACGGTGGCAGGCATGGCAGGCATGGTGCTGAAGAATTATTTGAGAGCTATATCCTGAACTTCAGGAAGAGACTGGGTCTGGTATAGACTTTTGAAACCTCAAAGGGCACCCCCAGTGATATAACAGGCCACACCTCCTAATTCTCTCAAACAGCTCAGCTCCCTGGTATAGGCTTAGAATTGTCAAAACCTACTTTAATAAGTGTTCTTAAATGTTTTAACCTCCCTTCTAGCCCACCACCCACCAGAGGTAGTGGGAAGGAAAGGTTAAGAGGGTAAAGGAGGATGTGGACCTGTTTAGAAATGTTTCTTTTGGGTTAGTCCAATCTTTGTTCTCAGGATATTAGCAGTTCAGTTCTCTTGAATCAGCAGCAGTAGCTCAATCCATTGTAAACACTATTCGTGAATCAGGAGCAGCAGTTCAATCCAGAAGAAACCTCCAGGCTCTGCCAGTCAGCCTGAGTCTGCAGAGGCATCAAGAAGCTGCTGGAACATCGCCAGAAGTTCTTTGGTGCATTTCTCTGTACAAAGTTATGGTAAATGATCAGCTAAGAAGGCAAGGTGAACCAATGCCACACAGTGTTGTCCACTGTCCGTTGGGTTATATTTATACCCTTTCCAAACATCATGTGTTCTCTCAAGTATAAGCCCTGGCAAAACATAACATGCCCCCTTTCCAGGCAATTTCCAAAAAAACTACCATGTTTGTTTATTCTCAGCAAAACAACCTCTCATAACACAGTTTCCAGAAAAACATCACGTGACACAACTGAGTCTCCAATGAAACCAGAAATCTCTGCTTCACCTTGGTGATTAAGAATATAAATACATGAAGTTATGGGTCCATTCTTATTGAAACCATCACAGCAGCCTAATGTTGTTTATCCATACCTGCTTCCCTCATTAATTCTCCCACCCAAGGTTCTCTCCATGCCTCTTCATTCAATTCTTTAGATTTCCATTTTGTATCATCACGTGTCAAATCCTGCTCAGTGCTGAAGCAATACTCCACATAGGTCCTCCTGTCAACAGCTGCATGTGTGTTCCAGTCATTTAAGATCATATCCTGGATTCCATCTCCCTATTTCTTCTCAAATCAGGCTCTGTGAGACAGTATATGAGAACATTCTCTTATTGTCTTCGGCTGACATATTCAAGAATCAGAATCAGTATATCCAACCTCCTTAACAATCAATACGACTCCCAAATAGAACTGGAGAGATGACACAACAATTAAAGAGCACTAGCTTCTCTTACGGAGGACTTGGGTTTGATTCTCAGCATCCCCACAGAGACCTACAACCTCTTATAAATCCAGTTCCAGGGAATCCCACACATGGAAGTGGGTACTCTTATAAATCCAGTTCCAGGGAATCCCACACATGGAAGTGGTACACAGACATGAGAAATAACCCTTGAATGTGACTTTAACTATGAACTGCCTGTCTTGCCAAAGAGGATGAAAATGAGCACTTCTTCTAATCACAATACACCTACTAAGGAGAGTGAGGGCTTTTGCACTTGGTCACAGATATGGAATGTCACCCAGTTAAATTATTTTTTATTAGATATTTTCTTTATTTACATTTCAAATGCTATCCCCTTTCCTCGTTTCTCCTCCAAAACCCCCCCTGTCCCATTGCCCCTCCCCCTGCTCACCAATCCACCCACTCATAACAGCCTTATTTATAATATCCAGAAGCTGGAAAGAACCCATGTGTCCCTCAACAGAGGAATGGATACACAAAATGTGGTACATTTACACAATGGAGTACTACTCAGCTATTAAAAGCAATGAATTCATGAACTTCTTAGGCAAATGGATGGAACTAGAAAATATCATCCTCGGTGAGGTAACCCAACCACAAACAAAACAAAACAAAACAAAACAAAACAAAACAAAACAAAGCAAAACAAAACAAAAACCACATATGGTATGCATTCACAAGTGGATATTAGCCCAGAAGCTCGAAAAACCCAGTTAAATTATTTTAATGCCAAAGTAATAATTTGTATATCTGGACCAAAGTTCTTATGATTCAAATGCTACAATGATTTTTGACACTTGAGTTATCAAATGTCAACAGATTCTTCATTCTCAGAGCAAAAATGTCAGTTAAAACTAAACCAAAGCCACAATCTTCACTGTATTTATGACACAAACTCTAGGCAAAAATGAGTTCAGGAAATTGGCCATGTGCAACATTGCAAAGCCCATTCGAATAAAATGTCAAAGTTAGTGTTACTCTGACCTCACTGAGAGCCTGCTGGGATACTTTAGATACCGTCAAAAGTAAAGAAGCATGATTTAAAATTTCAATCATACGAAATATTGACCACAATCTGTAGAAACAGGCTTCATTTGGCTGCCCACATTACATGAGTTTTCCTTACCGTTGTATTGCTCATCCCAGGTCATCAGTCTCTTGGGGGAAGTCTCATGGTCACTTCAAACCCAACATGTCATAACTACAGAGATCGAATCAGTCTCCCTGACTATGCCTCTTCTTGGTTTTCTTAGTGATTGATCTTTTACTATTTATTTATTTATTTATTTACATCCCAAGTGCTGCCCCTCCTCTCAGAGTCCTTCCCCTAAATCCCCTCCTCTTCTCCTCTAATTAATTTTAAGATCCTTGACTGACTCCTAGTAACGGGGAATACAGAGTGTCAACTGGCCATCTCTAGTCACCAGGCTAGGTTACCAGTGGGTTGGGATGCAGTCAACTGAATTGATGATTAAGGGGTTTCCATAAAAATTCCCAAATAACCTAGGATGTTGCCAAGACAAAGTGTTGCTCTTTGTAAACAGGCAGTGGGGCACCATTGCTGAGGGCACCACACACACACACACACACACACACACACACACACACACAACCCATTGAACAAGAAGAAATTGAGTTGAGGTCTACATGAAAACTTCATCTTATGTCTAGTCTCTTTGATGTGGAGAGGTACTTTGGTAGCAGATGGGAACAATGCAGAGACCCACAGCCAGACATTATGCAGAGAAAGCGAGTCTAAATTGGAGGTCTCCATCAACCCCTTCCCCCTCAAAGCTTAGGGAACCCAGAGGAAGAGGAGACAGAAAGATCATTGGAGGTCACCAAGAGAACAAGGCCCTCTGAATCAAACAAGGGACTTATGAGCTCACAGACTGGAACAGCATCTACAGGTGTCTACACCAGGTCCTTTGTATGTATAACTATTAGCTCAGTATTTTTATTGGACTCCTGACTGTAAGAATGAGTGAGTCGCTGACTCTTGTATCTGATCTTGGGACTTTTCCTCCTGTTGGGTTGCCACACCCAACTTCATTATAATAGTTTTTGCTTCATATTTTTATATTTTATTTTGTCATGTTTCATTGTTAGTCTCTTGGATGTGTTATCTAATGAGACAGAATGAACCTTGAGGGGAAGGGAGGTGGGTAGGAACTGGGAATAAAAGAAGGAGGGGAAACTATAATCAGGATACATTGTATGAGAAAAGAATCTATTTTCAGTAAAAAGAAAAAAAGGAGGAAGACAAAACAGATTTTTTAATTCCTTGAAGCACACATTTATACAATGTATTTTGATTATAATTATTCACCACTAACTCCCTCCAACTTCTCATAGTGCCCCACCCCATCTCCTTACCAAATTCATGTCATCTTTTATTGTTATTAATAAATCCCTTCATTCAATTAGTGTTGGCTAATATGTGGGTGGCTGTGGAGCCATATATTGCATAATGAATAACCTATCCCTGGCTACATCTCTAAAGGAATGAGACTCACTACACCGTACTAGGCACTTTGGCCAGTTATGACTCTGCATTAACCATTACCCACTACAAAAAGAGGCTTCTCTGACCAAAGTTAAAATTGGCACAAATTTATATGTACAAACATAAATATTTAGAAGGTAGTTTTACAGCACATCTGACATATCCTTTAACAGAAAATGTTTATTCCTTTTTGCTGAACTGGTGGTGGATCTAAACTGTTGTCCTCATTCTGACATGACAAGAACTTTACCAATCAAAACCACCTTCCCAGCTCTTTAGACTAGGCCTTAATGGTTCTTAGCATTAAGGAGACTATGAGTGAGTGACAAAATGCTCACCTGTCACCATCTTATCTAGCTCTGCTTTTACTGTAACCCCTGCTCCACACTTTCCACTCCTTGGTTGGAACAGAATTCCAAGCAACTTTTCATAACCTCCCATCTTCCTGGAAATGGCCCCACTGGGCACACTGAAGCAATAGCTTCCTTATTTGTATAACGTCTCTTCTCCCCTAAAAACCATATCTCAGTGTCTGTTCTGTAGTGAGGTAAGCTCAGAATGCCCAGGTGTAGGGCTTTAAAACTGCTCTCTGCCAATGTCCTGATAAATAACTAGGTTGCCTGGATCTTGTAGCTTAGATTTAGCATATCAATACCTATAAGATCTTTACTCTGAGTGTTCCAATGCCTCTATTGTGACTACTTTTATTGGTATTTATATTCAATGGTGAGGTAGATCTCTAAGAGAGGAAAGAGGACCCCACTGTTTCAGGGCTCCTAATCTCCAAACGCTGCTGGTTATCTCAGCTGTTAAATGTCTGATTTGAACTAGAACAGGGTTTTACTATACACTCAACATGCAATGTCTGCTCTTCTTTTCTACAAAGCCCTGTACAAAGCCCTTTCTAAAACATCCCAGCTCCACTGTCAACAATGTGTCTGCCACATACAATTTAGATATAGGGACACATCACCCATCTTCTGTTGTTTGATGTTCCTTTACCTGGATGTTTTCGTCAACTCACTTTGGAGTTGACAAATAGCTTTCTTCTTTGTATAATGTCCCCTTTTTTGCCCAATGATCATATCTTGGTATTTGTTTTTTAGTAGATGCAATCTGAATTTGTGCAAAATAAAACCTGGGTTATTCTTAGGAGATTCTCTATCTCTATCTATCTATCTATCTATCTATCTATCTATCTATCTATCTATCTATTAATCTATCTATCATCTGTCTATATGTATGTCTATGTCTATCTCTCTATCTCTGTCTCTAAAATCACCTATATCAATCATCAATATTATTTATATCGATCTTGATATCAATATCTAGTTACCCATTACATCAGAGCTTTTGTGTTTACCTCTGCTAAGGCAGTTAGTACAGCACACTCACACTGCTGATAGTCAATGAATCTCAATGAAGACTTGCTTACTGGTGGGGACTTAAACATTTTAGAAAATAAGGAAAACCAAAAGTAACACAGGCTATGGTATAAAGGGCATGAAAGCTACAGGGCTGTAAGCATGGTGGCTGAGGCCTCTTTTAGGACCTTCATGTTACCACTGTAAGACATTCCCAGGAGGAGCCAGAGGGCAGGAACATGCATCCTGGCTGCTCTGAAGTCAAGTACTGAGTCACAGTCAAATGTCTCACATTCTTTATCTACAAAAAAGTGCTCATTTGTATTGGTCTATAAGCCACCTTGGAGGCCAAGTCTCAGGCTTCAAACAGATGTCTTTAGTGACCCACGCACAGGATAGGACATTCCTCTGAAGTTCTTGGATCCTAACCCACGGCCATGCAGGGTGAGTCACAAGGGGGGCTGAGGAAAACCAGATGCTTGGGAAAGAAGTGACAGGAGCCACTGGAAATACTGTACGGTCTAGACTGAACGCTTCATTGGTCTGGAGATAAACAAAGTAGGCCAAGGGTGAGCTCAGTCAGCTTTACCCAGGAGAATTCCAGCTCCTATCTTCAGGAAACAGCTCAGGCAAGTTTATGCTACCACGGACAAACTTGGCACACACTTTAATCTGTCTTAGAGCCTGATCAGTGGATTGGAGTTTTACAGTACAATGCACCCACAGCACAAATGTTTTCCCATATTTGGGCAATGAATCTACGGGCATGAGGACACTTATTTCCTTATAGGTGCCTGTCACTGCTGAGGAAGGATAAGTGCTCTCGAACTTTGGCTTAGCTGTTTACTCTCTGGAGCAGATTAGTATTCTCAGCACATTTACCTAGAATAAATAGAGTTGCAGAGTTTAAGGGAGTTCTGGCTGGGTAGATGAGAAGTATTTGCTCAAAACTTCAGGTTCCATATACAGACTGTGTGTGTGTGTGTGTGTGTGTGTGTGTGTGTGTGTGTGTGTGTGCTCTCATTCTTGCTAGCATGGAACTCTGTACTGCTGTTTCAGCTGATATGCCAGACCAACACTGGCAAACTAGTGCTTGCAAAACCATCTTGGTGCTGTTACCTTCCGGTTAGGTAACTTGAATCCATCCAGCCTGGATGATACTAACTATCAGAGCAAGAGCCCTGTTCCGTTGGCTTCACCAACCTGTGCAGAAAATGTTGCCAGAGCAATGTCTCCAACTTCCAGAGTAACTTCCTGAGTTGGCTCTGTTTCCAGTCATCTGACTCTGACCCTTATTTTGATATTTTGGCTCCTGTCCTGTTCAGTCCAACCAGCTTGACCAATGTTTTGATTTATTATTCTTTTGGGTTTGACTGGATTTTTCATTAGCGTTCTCTTTGTTGATTGTCCTATACCCTGTTAACTTCCTTCTGGAACCCTGGTCCACAGCTGCATGTTTCTCACAAGGAATTCCTTGGTTGTACATGAACTAACACTATGGTGTTGCTCTCCATATGACTGTGTGTGTGTGTGTGTGTGTGTGTGTGTGTGTGTGTGTGTATGTGTTAATACTTAAAAGATCCAATGTCTCTTTCAGTGTGTAGCCTGTAATAATGCTTACTCTAATTATTGACCAGTTAAATTAATGGTGAAAACATCCAACACTGGAGGACCACATATGGCCGAAGTCAGAGATAACATCTGTAATTTTCCTTGTAGACAAATAAATGTTTGACTTCTTGAAAAAAATTCCAATTGGAGACCCAAAACTTCTATATGGAATTCAAACTTAAGCTGGCAATCTATTAACACAATGGCAGCACAGAGAAGTAGTGAAAATGAGTGGAGAAATGAAATGAGGCTTAATTGAGCATTCTGCTGGAGAAAATTGGGGGCAAGTGTGTCCATACGAATACAGTTTAAGTAAATACTGTAAATACCAAGAAATGCTTTTTAAACTGTCAGCTTTTCTGGCAGTCTTAGCCAAATACCTGAATCTGCATTCCCAAGATAAATTCCGTTTATAGTGCCTCCAAGACCCAGTGAAGTACTGTAAGTAAGCAGTAATGTCTGCCTTTGTGTTCATATTTATTTATGTTCCTCTGCACATTCTCTATGATGGCTCAGTCTGCCCAATGGAGAAGACATCTTCTGAACCCCCATCCTTGGACTTGTGCTGAACCCCCATCCTTGGACTTGTGCTGAACCCCCATCCTTGGACTTGTGCTCTGATTGGGCTTTCTACCCAGAAAAATGTCCCTGTTAATCTCTACTGTTTCTCAAATCCAAGAGCCCTCTGCATGTCAGATCAAGTGATATCTCTCCTGTGAGCATCCCAGGATGTATGCCTTGCTCTATTTTGTTTTGATTGCCCTCACGTCCCCCACCCCCACCCAACCTTCTTTTTTTTTTTTTTTAATCATTGCTTGCTTTGTAGACCAAAAGCCTAGGCTTTGGGAAATATTCCTGTAGGGGTATATTAGCATCTAACCTCAGCTACTATTTCTATCAAATATTGCTCTTTAATTGTTGATGAGTGTATATGTATGTGTGTATAAACCTGTATTTTTGCGTGTATACCTATGCATGTATGTCTCTCTGTGTGTGCCTGTGTTTGTATGTCTGTGTGTATGCTTGTGTGTATGCCTGTGTGTATATGTCTCTGTGTGTGCCTGTGTGTATATCTGTGGTTGTGTGCCTGTGTGTATATGCCTGTGTGTATGTCTGTGTGTATATATATATATCTGTGTGTTTTGTGTGTGTTCCTAAATACATAAATACACCCTGGTCAGTTTGTAAAATGTTACTCATATGTGTATGATTGGATAACCAATTTGGAGATTTTTCTCTGGGCAAGACTATTTCCTCTACTCTCGGCATTCCTTGGTTGTCTGTTGTAGGGAGCAGTTCTGATGCTAAGTTTCCCAGTTGGTTCTTAATCTGTCAGTAAAGAAAGCCATGAGCTATTTGCTGGGCAGAAGGGACAGGCAGGACTTCCGGGTCCCTGGAGGGAGAAAGGGATGAAGAAGGGAGGGTTCTTTTTGTTTGTTTGTTTTGGCTTTGCCATGCTTTGGGGGAGAAGAGTGCAGCACCCATGTGAGGTTTCAGGAGGAGCTGGGGCCTGGGGCCACTACTACAGGTGAGTGGTCATAGATGTCTGGCAGGGGCTAGGTGGGACTAACAACTGAAGATTAGGGCAGGTGGGAGGTATGGAGCTAAGAATATAGATAAGGGCACATTTTCCAGGCAGGAGATAATAGCACCCAGCAATTGTGCCAAGAAGACAAATTGAAATTGAACAACTCTGTGACTGTGTGTTTTATCTGAGGATTTAAGGGAAGCTGGGAGAGGGCTGGTAGCGTGGTCACTTCCTAGAGCTAAAGGCAGATAGAGCATAAAACTACACTTTACAGTCTGTTGTTCTTTGTTTAGGGTTAAGGTCCCATGAGATGTCCTCCTCCCATGTTACCATGTCTGTCTATTTGTGTCATCCCTGCTTAGGTTTTGTTTTGGCGGTTGTTTTAGCTTCTCTGATATTTCTAGGAGACAAACCTCACAGCAAACTTCCTGTTCCTCTGGCTCTTACAATCTTTCCTTTCCCTTTTCCTCTGTGATTCCTGAGCCTTAGATGCAGGAATTGTTTTGAAGCTGTATACACTGGGGCTGGGTACCACATAGTTCTTTGTTCTCTGAAATCTGATTGGTTGTCATTTTCTCTACTGGTCTCCATTTGTTGCAAGGAGACATTTCTTTGTAAAGTATAAATATAGGTGATACTTATAGTTATCTGGCTGTAATATAAATATTTAGAACATAGGAATTATGCTGGCTTAGTAAAATGGCAGTTGTAGGCTCCCCTTCACTGGCTCTGGGTAGTTGGCTAGGTCTCCAGTACTAGCCATGATTTTCCTCTGGCCTTCAATCCAATTAAAGAGCTGCTGGCTACTACAAAGCTATGCATGCCGCTATGGCACCCTTAGGGGTAGATATTGTGTCGTGTGTTGTAGTTCATAAGCATCATAACTAGATAAAAATTTTGATTGCTTTGCTTTCCAGGAAACTTGCACAATGCCTTCTAGTGTCATGAAAGTTAGTCTACGGGGAAGAAGCTCTCAGGTTAGGTTCAATATTTTAATAATATCTTAGTTCAAAGACTTAACATGATTTACCTTTAAGAGAATTCTAGGAAAATAACACAGCAGAAAGCATGAGGAAACTGTCTCCCCTGTGGACACTGCAGTGGCAGAATATGCCAAATGTGACTATTTTATAACTCTATGACCTCTTGATGGCTGAATCTTCTAAGAGAAGACTTGAACACTTGTTTCTGATCTTGGAGGTAAAGATATGGAGGTGGTCAGTTTCTCCCTCCTCTTTTCCAAATCTAAACCCTCCAGTCTCACCCTTAGCCTTATAGAAGACCAATTGCTGCAACCTCCCCCTCCTCTGCCCCTGTCCCCTGGGGATCCCACAGATCTCCTTCAACCTTTTTCTCCCCGAACACATGTCCTTAGCCTAGACCCCATCTCCAGCAGGCATTCCCTGGGAACACACCAGCTAAGCCTGCCAGAGAAGCAAGGAGAGCAGCAAAGCAAGCACATGAGCTTGTCCTTTCTTTCTCTGCCTATTCCCCAGAAACTAAACAGATCCTGGTGGAACACCTTGCTTTCCTGTCTCCTGTGGACCCCTTTGGTATTTCCTCATTTCTAAGAATCCCCTAATACATTAGCATTCCTATGAATCAGCTCCCAATATGTAGAAATATATTGTGGCCAGAACCCCCAGTGGACACACATAGCAGGATCCCAGAAGCATCCCCTCCCAGGAAACACACAGTCATCACACTCTGTAAGAACCAGAAAGGGCAACAGAAACCAAGGAAGAGAACACCTATTCAACAAAGATAAGACCAGCAGACCAGCACCCAAAATTATAATCATTGCAAACCCATATGTGTAGATGACAGCTTAAAAACACAACCAATAACACCCTTTCTAGAGCCCAGCCAACCTACTACCACCTAAGGGCCTGAGAAATGCAACATGGCTGAAGCACAAGACAAATACCTTTATAAATACGACAGAGGTCCTTAAAGAGGAAAGGAATAAATCACTTTAAAATATATATGAAAACACAAACAAACAGTGGAAGGAGATAAATAAATCAATTCAACACTGGAGAGTGCAAGTAGAAGCAATAAATGATGTTCAAACTGAGAGAAATCCAGAACAAAACTTTAGGAATTTAAACAGGAAAGTCAAAGGCAAGTTTCACCAACAGAATATGAGAGATGGAAGAGAAAAATCTTTTTTTTTCTGAAGACAACATGAAAAAAATGGACAGCTCAGTCAAGTAAATGTTAAATAAAAAAAAAGGAATTCGGGAAATCTGAGACAGTATGAAAATATGAAAACATCAAATCCTTGAATAATAGGAATCCAAAAGGGGAAGGAACCAAGGTGAGGGGCCAGAAAATATTTTCAACAA
This sequence comes from Mus minutoides, assembly GCA_902729485.2. Classification (NCBI taxonomy): domain Eukaryota; kingdom Metazoa; phylum Chordata; class Mammalia; order Rodentia; family Muridae; genus Mus; species Mus minutoides. The sequence goes on from LR749996.1 coordinate 643,931, forward strand.
AATCATAGAAAAATTTTCCCTAAGTTAAGTAAGAAGGTACCTAAAAAGAAGCATACAGAACATCAAATACTAAATCAAACAAATAAGTAAACTTCACTTCAGCACATAATAATGAAAACACTAAATGTACAGAAAAATAGCAGCAGAAGAATATCAAACGCTCCGAAGAGAAAAGAACAAGTAACATAAGAAGGATCACACCTGAATTCTCAATAGAGACTCTAAAAGCCAGGGTACTCTGAAAAGATGTTCTGCCAACCCTAATAGACCACAGATGGCAGCCTAGACCACTATGCTCAGCAGAACTTTCAATCACAATAAATGGAGAAAAATTACATTCCAAGATAAAACCAAATATAAACAATATTTATTTACAAATTCATTTACAGTTCTACCAAAGGTTCTAGAAGAAAAACTTAAACCTAAAAAGGTTAACCACACCCAACAAAACACAAGGAATAAGTAATCCTAGGCCATCAAAATAGAGAGAAACACACACGCGCACACACACACACACACACACACACACACACACACACCTCAAAAACAAAATAACAGGAATCAACAAATTCCTGTTCAGTGATAACTCTCAGCGTCAATGGCCACAATTCCTCTAAGAGAAGAAGAAGATGGCCTAGTTGGCCATCATTGGGAAGAGAGGCGCCTTGGTCATGCAGACTTTATATGCCCCAGTACAGGGGAACGCCAGGGCCAAGATGTAGGAGTGGGTGGGTAGGGGAGCAGGGCCGGGAGGGGGGAGGGTATAGGGAACTTTCTGGATAACACTTGAAATGTAAATGAAGAAAATATCTAATAAAAG
>LR749996.1:644850-686489 GCA_902729485.2 Mus minutoides
GACACAGGGAAACAGAATGGATGGCAAAACAGGATCCATCCTTCAGATGCATTCAAGAAACACACCTTAACATCAAAGATAGACATCACCTCAGGATAAATGGTGGAAAAGATAGTCCAAGTAAATGGACAAGAGAACCAAGCCAGTGTAGCCATTTTAGTATCTAGCAGGATAGACTTCAAATTAAAGCTAACTAGAAAAGGTAGGAAAGGATGCCACATGTTCAACAAAGGAAAAATTCACCAAGAGGACATTGCAATTATTAAAATCTATGCACCAAACACAAGGGCATTCAAGTTCATAAGGGAACAAACACTATTAGAGCTTAAATCATGAACTGACTCTCACACACTAAGAGTGGGAGTCTTCAGTTCTTAACAGTCACCAATAGGCAGAAGATGCAGACAGAAACTAAACAGGGAAATGCTGGAGCTAACTGAAGTTATCAATCAAATAGACCTAATAGATATTACACAATGTTTCACCCAATCACAGAACAAAATACAAATCTTCTCAGCATCTCATGGAACTTTCTCAAAAATAACCACATATCTGGCCACAAACCAATCTCAACAGATATAAGAAAATTGAAATAATACCATGCATATTCTCTGACCACTGTGGATTAAAGCTGGCTATTAACAATAGAAACCATACAAACCCATGGAAACTGAGCAACTCACTACAGAATAAAAACTGGGCCAAGAAAGAAATTAAGAAAGGTATTTAAAACGTTCTAGAATTAAATGAAAATGAAAATATAACATACCCTAACTTATGAGACACAATGAAGGTGGTTCTAGTACTAACTGCATACATAATTCACTAAATTTATAGCACTAAGCACATACATAAAAAAAAAAATTGGAGAGATCTCATTCTAGTGACTTAATAGCACATCTGAAATCCCTAGAATAAAAAGAAATCACACCAAAAAGGAGTAGGTAGCAAGAAATAATCAAACTCAAGCAGGGCTGAAATCAGTAAAATAAAAACAAAAACAATACAATGATTCAATGAAACAAATAGTTAATTCATTGAGAAAGTAGGTAGCAATTGGTCAAGTTAACTCAAAGGAGGAGAAAGAGGATGCAAATTAACACAATTAGAGATAAAAATGGGGGCACAACAATAGATATCAACGAAATCTAGAGAATCCTAGTTTAAAAGCCAGTATTCCAACAAATTAGAAATTCTAAAAGAAATGGATACTTTTCTTTCTTTTCCTTTTAAAAAATTGGATATTTTCTTTATTTACATTGCAAATGTTATCCCCTTTCCTGGTAAACCCCCTTACAGAAATCCCCTATCCTATCCCTCCTCCTTGTGTTTCTATGAGGGTGTTCCTCCACCCACCCATCTACTCCCACTACCCTGCCCTCGATTCCCCTACACTGGGGCATCTATCAAACCTGCATAGGACCAATGTCCTCTCCTCCCATTGATGCCTGACAAGGCCATCCTCTGCTACATATGCAGCTGGAGCCATGTGTCCCTCTATGTGTACTCCTTGGTTGGTGCTTTAGACCCTGGGAGCACTGGATGGTTGATATTGTTATTCTTCCTGTGGGTTGCAAACCCCTTCAGCTTCTTTGGTTTTTTCCTCTAACTCCTCCATTGGGATCCTGTGCTCAGTCCAATGGTTGCCTGCCAGCATCTGCCTCTGTAGGGCTCTGGCAGGGTCTCTCAAGAGACAGCTATATAAGGCTCCTTTTATCAAGCATTTCTTGGCATCCATAATAATGTCTGCTCTTGGTGACTGTATATGGGATGAATCCCCAGGTGGGACAGTCTCTGTATGGCCTTTCCTTCAGTTTCTACTCTACACTTTGTCTCCATATTTGCTCCCATGAGTATTTTGTCCCCGTTTCTAAGAAGGACCAAAGCACCCACACTTTGGTGTTCCTTCTTTTTGTGCTTCATGTGACCTGTGAATTGTATCTTGAGTATTCGGAGCTTTGGGGCTAATATCCACTCAGTGAATGCATACCATGTGTGTTCTTTTGTGATTGGGTTATCTCACTGAGGATGATCTATCACTTATGAAAATTAAATCAAGATCAGATAAGCAATCTAAACTGACCAATTACCCCTAGTGAAATAAAAGCAGTGAGTAAAAACCAACCAACCCAAAAAGCACAGGGCCAGAAGGTTTTAGTGCAGAATTCTATTATATTTCAAAGAATAGTAAATGCCAATACTCTTCAAATTATTCTTCAAAACAGTAACACAAAATACATAGTCCAATTCATTTTATGGAATCCTCAACCACATAAAAACCCAACACAGAAAGAGAATTATAGAACAATCCCCCTTATGAACATAGATGCAAGAATTTTTAATAAAATGCTTGCAAACAGAATCTAAAGACATGTCAAAAAGATCATTTACTATGGCAAAGTAGGCATCTGAGATGCAGGAATTGTTTAACATATGTAAATTGATAAACTTAATTCATCATATAAACAAACTGAAAGACACCAATCACATGATCATCTCATTAGATGCAAAAAAGGCCTTTGATAAAATTCAACATGTTTTTGTGATAAAGTCTTGGAGACAGTAGGGATATAAGAGACATACCTTAACATAATAAAGTCAGTTTACAGCAAACCCACAGCCAATATCAACATAAACACAAAGAGACTTGGGCATTTTGACTAAAATACAAAACAAGACAAGATTGTCCACTCTTCCCAGACCTACTCAATATAGTACTTGAAGTCTTAGCCGGAGCAATAAGGCAGCTGGTGAAGATGAAAGGGATATAAATGGAAAGGAAAAATTCAAATTATCTTTATTTGAAGTTGATATAATTGCATATATAATTTATCCTAAAAATTCCATCAGGAAACAACTTTAGCCTATAAACACTTTCAGCAAAGTAGCTAGGTACAATATAAGCTCATAAAATCAGTAGCTCTCCTGTATACAAATGACCAATAGTCTGAGAAAGAAATCAGGGATACACCACCCTTCACAACAAACTCAAATAATATAAAATATATTGGGGGTATCAAGCAAGTGAAAGACTTTTATGATTAAAAATACCAAACAAACCTTCAAGTCCTTGAAGAAATAAATTGAAGGAAGATATCAGAAGATAAAAAGATTTCCCATGCTCATGGAACAATGGGACCAACATAGTAAAAATGGCCGTGTTACCACAAGCAATCTACAGATTCAGTATAATCCCAATAAAAATTTCAACAGAATTCTTCACAAATCTTGAAGGGATAATTTTCAGCTTCATATAAAAAAACAAAACAAAGCAAAACACAAATGAGAAAAAAACTGAAAGACAACTAAAACAATCTGGAATAATAAAGGAGTTGTTGGCAGTATCACCATTCTTGATTTCAAGTAGTACTACAAAGCTATAGCAGTAAAAACAGCACAAAAACAAGCATGTTGGTAAATGGAATTGAATTGATGAAACAGACATAAATTCACATAGCTATAGGCATTTGTTTTTGGGAAAAGGCATAAATAAACACTAAAGTAAGAACAGCATCTTCAACAAATGGTGCTGATCAAACTGGATCATGTAGAAAATGCAAATAGGTCTACACCTATCATACTGTGCAAACTCGATCATACTGTCCAAACGGAACAAAGATCTCAACATAAAACCATGTACACTGGACCTGATAAAAGAGAAAGTTGGGAGTAGCCTGGAATTCACTGACACAGGAAAAGGCTTTCTGAAGAGAGCACAATTAGTGCAGGAACTAAGATCAACAATTAATAAATGGAACCATATGAAACAGAAGTTTCTGCATGGCAAAGGACACCATCATTTAGACAAAGGGACAGGATAGAAATGGAAAAAAATTACCAACTATATATCTGATAGAGGGCTAATATTGAACATATATAAAAGACTCAAGAAACAGAATATCAAGAAAACAAAAGCCAATTTTAAAAACAGGGTACAAATCTAAACAGAGAATTCTCAGTAAAGGAATCTCAAATGGCTGAGAAACCCTCAAAGAAATGTTCAACATTCTTAGTCATCAGAGAAATAAATGCAAATCAAAACTACTTTGATATCTCATCTTAAACAAGTCATAATGACTAAAATAAATAAAACAAGTGACAGCTCATGCTAGCAAAGATATGGAGTAAGGAGAACACTCATTCATGGCTGGTGGGAGTGCGAGCTCGTACAGCCAGTATGGTAATCGGTGTGTCAGTTTCTCAGAAAGATGAGCACCCATCTATCTCAAGATCTAGCTGTACTTTTCTTGGGCATATGCCCAAAGGACACTGCCTCCACTACAGAGGCACTTGTTCAGCCATGTTCATTGTTGCTCTATTAATGATATCTAGAAATTGAAAGAACCTAGATGTTCATAAACATCTGAATGAGTAAAGAAGATATAGTACACTTATACAAGGAAATATTACTCAGACATTTCAAAAAATGAAATGGCATTCACAAGTGAATGGATAGAACTAGAAAAAAATCATCCTGAGTGAGGTAACTAGGAACAGAAAGACAAATATGGTATGTACCCACTTATCTCTGGGTATTAGCTGTTATACCAGAGATAAACAAGCTATAACCCATAAAATTTCAGAGAGTTGCTGCAGAATAAGGGACTGGGAGTACAGCTTTCTCTAGGAAGGGGGAATAAAATGATAGTTTTGGATGAATGGAGGCACTAGAACGGGATGATCAAATGTGCAAGTGGAGAAAAGCAGGACAAGGGAGGGAATACAAGTAGGGGTAGTTACAATTAAGGAGAATTTGAGGGGTCATATGGACACCTATTATAGTAGAAACTTCCAATCTAAATGGAATCACCAAAGAATGGGAAAGACAGATTCCCAACTGGGCATCTCTTAGCACCAAATAAAGCTTCCAATACTGAGAATGGATTACATCTAATTGAGTTATTGAACAAAGGCATCCATAGGCTCACATCTAGGGCTGTCACAAAGGCTATAGGTTGCTGTCCATAAACTGACAGCAGGGCCCTATTGCTTAAAATCACACCTATATAAGTCACTGAACACTGAAAAGTCAATCTAGTTCCTGCATTGAGCTTTCACGCCTACTGGTTATTGCTTTTGGTCCCAGAAGGTAATCTGTAACCTACCAAAGAAGAAACATAAACACCAACCCAGCTACAAAACCATCGATCTACAATGGTACTCTGTAGAGATATACTACAGCAATGGTGACACAGATCTTATGGGAGTACCCAACCAATATGTGATTTGATTTAAGCCCATTCCAGGAGATGGAACCCATACCTGACCAAGACTTGATAGCCCATGGACCTACGGGGAAAACTAAAGACTACTAAAGGAATACAGCAATAAAATGACTCTTAATGACATTCCACTAGACTCATGATTGGTGCTTTGCTCGGCCATCATCAGAGAAGCTTCCTCTTGCAGTAGATGGAAATAAATACAGAGATGCACATCCAGGCAATATGCAGAGAGCAGGAGACCAGAGACCATGCAGCTCTAAAAAGAATGTCTTCATCAAATTCCTTCCTTCATGGCTCAGAGAACCCTGGAGAAGAGGAGGCAGCAGAAGACTGTGAGAGTCAGAGGGACTAGTGGACACCAAGTGAACAAGGGCTTCTATATACAACAGGACTGATACACACATGAGTTCTCATAGAGTGACACAGTGTACACGGGGCCTACACGGGTCTAAACTAATGGGGACCTAAAGCCGAAGGGAGAAGTAGACACATGCCCCCATCCCTAGCCCAGAAGTAATCTCCAAATGGTAACCTTTTGAAAAAAAATTAGTGTTTTCCAAGGGAGTATCACTAAGGGAACAAACTAAAGTGTAGACTCCACGCCAGGAAGTAGATGGCCAACAGAAAAATGAACTCAACAGCATCTTTGTAGGCATCTTGTCTCATAATGTTGTGTCTGAAATCTTTAAAATCTTTATTGTATTTATTATTTATTTTACCCTACAGTTTTATACGTATAATATGGCTTCTGGTACTGTATTTTTTTATGGGATTCCTGAGTATGCAAGTGGTGGCTCTCTGTGTCTATATTTGTTTCTTGTATCTTTCCTTGAGCTATTTTCTTTCTGTTTATTTTGTCCTATTCCAATTTTTTTCTATTTTATTTTATTATTGTCCCTTAGACATGTGTTTGTTTTCTAATGAGAGACAGAAAGGGTGTGAATCTGGAGGGGAAGAGGGGAGGTGAGTAGAATCTGGAGGAAGTACAGGGAGGGAAAACTATAAGCAGACCATATCATGAAATAAATCAACTTTCAATAAGAGAAAAGTATATTAAAAATAAAAAAACTGGATACATAAAGAAATCTAGAGTGTGACTATATATGCCAAGGGAAATATTAAAACAACTGCTTAAAAGCCAATAATCACTTAAATTTTTATTTCAGATGAGTCCTTAGCATAAATAATAACAAAGAGCAATAATCAGATCTAGAAAACTCACAGGAATGTAAAGAATTTGATTTTCTCGCTCTTAGAATATTACACCTAAATAACCTTTAAAAAAGAAAAAAACAAAAATCACAAGGTACATGAAGAAACAGAAAAGCATAGATAATTTTAAACCATAAACCTCTAATTTACAGAAATCATCCCTGAAAGAAAATTATCATAGACAAAGCCTTAAAGACAAGTACCTTAAAGAATGTTCAAAGAAACAAATTAAGATGTGGAAATGGTGAAGAAAGTGAAACATGGGTGAAATGGGAACATTGTCAAGGAACTGAAAACCCACAGAGACAAGAGAGATGAGACAAGACAAAGATGAGAACTCCAACAAACTGGGTAGTGAGTGCTCTAGGTGGATTCAGCATCCAGTGCACTGGATTAGAGACAGGATCAGAGAGCTTAAACATGGGAAATAATCAAATGTGATGAACAGAAAGAAAATACTGAAGAAAAGTTAAATCAGTCCTAAGTGACTGTGGGATACCATGAAGGAGTGCAGCTTACACACTTTTGGTAATTTCAGAAGAAGTAGGAAGAGGAAGAAGAGGAGGAAGAATGTTTAAAGAAATGGTGGTTGAAACAAATTCAAAAACTTTACAACAAATAAAAAACATCAAAGAAACACTAAGAGCTCCAGGTCAGACAAAGCAAGAGACTTATATTATACCAAGAGTCTTTATAACCAAAGATAAGGAGAGGAATCAAAAAACAGTTGAGAGTAGCAGTTTATCACATGTCTGGGACTCTCAAGGATCAGCAAATGTCTCGTTGAAAACTTTAAACTCTAGAAGACACAAAGACAGTACATTCAAAGTGCTTAGGGGAAAAAAGGCAGTTATCACCTAATAACTCCTATATCTGCCAAGGCTTCCCTTCAAAACTAAGGTAGAGCTGGATAGTGGTGGCATAAGCCTTTAATCCCAGTATCCTGGAAGCATATGCAGACTGATCAGTGTGAGCTCAAGGCCAGCCAGAGCTACACAGAGAAACCCTGTCTCAAACAAACAAACAAACAAACAAAACAAACAAAACAAAACAAAACAAAACCTGAGATGGAAATGAAAATATTCCCAGATAAATTAAAACCGAAAAAGACCAGCTCTGCAAAAAAAGTCCACAAGCATCTGTGAGCTCAAAAGAAAGGACATCAAATAGCAACTTGAAATACTTCAATGGTCCTTTCTTCCTTCTCAGCTCTGAACTTTGTCTCTGTAACTCCTTCCATGGGTATTTTGTTCCCCATTCTAAGAAGGACCCAAGTATCCACACTTCGGTCTTCCTTCTTGAGTTTCATGTGTTTTGCAAATTGTATCTTGGGTAGTCTAAGTTTCTGGGTTAATATCCACTTATCAGTAAGTGCATATCATGTATGTTCTTTTGTAGTTGGGTTACCACACTCAGCATGATATCCTCCAGATCCATCCATTTGCCTAACATTTTCATAAATTCATTGTTTTTAATTGCTGAGTAGTACTCCATTGTGTAAATGTACCACATTTTCTGAATCCATTCCTCTGTCGAGGGACATCTGGGTTCTTTCCAGCTTCTGGCTATTACAAATAAGGCTGCTTTGAACATAGTGGAGCATGTGTCCTTATTACAAGTTGGAACATCAACTTGGTATATGCCCAGGAGAGGTATTGCTGGATCTTTCGGTAGTGCTATGTCCAATTTTCTGAGGAATTGCCAGACTTATTTCCAGAGTGGTTGTACCAGCTTGCAATCCCACCAACAGTGGAGGAGTGTCCCTCTTTCTCCACATCCTCACCAGCATCTGCTGTCACCTGAATTTTTGATCCTAGTCATTCTGAATGGTGTGAGGTGGAATCTCACAGGGTTGTTTTCATTTGCATTTCCCCATCCCATTTACAACCACCAAACCCAGACACTATTGCCTATGCCAGCAAGATTTTTGCCAACAGTACCTTGATATAGCTCTCTCTTGTGAGGCTATGCCATTGCCTGGCAAATACAGAAGTGGATGCTCACAGTCATCTATTGGATAGACCACAGAACCCCTAAAGAAGGAGCTAGAGAAAAATACCCAAGGAGCTAAAAGGGTCGACAACCCTATAGGAGGATCAACAATATGAACTAACCAGTACGCCACAAAGCTGTGTCTCTAGTTGCATATGTAGCAGAGGATGGCCTAGTCAGCCATCAATGGGAGAAGAGGCCCTTGGTCTTGCGAAGATCATATGCCCCAGTACAGATGAATGCCAAGGCCAGGAAGAGGGAGTGGATGGGTTGAGAAGCAGGGTCGGGGAGGGTATAGGGGACTTTCAGGATAGCATTTGAAATGTAAATGAAGAAAATATCTAAGAAAAAAAGAGAAAAAATAAATACTTTGAAAAATGAACTGTTCAGGAGAGATGAGTATGCTGGCAATCATAAGAATCTGTATTATTATAACATTAACCTGTAATGTTTTTACTCATTTATTTATATTTTTCTATAATATCTCACCACATTGTTCAGGCTGAACTCAAAATTATGATGGTTGGCTCAGCTGTCTCAGCATTAGGGTTATAGGTTTTTACTTGGATTACTAACTCTGTGTTGTTTTCTGAACAGCCTAGTATTTTACAATTATAATTTAAAAAGAGGCCTCTAGGTCTTGCAAACTTTATATGCCCAAGTACAGGGGAATGCCAGGGCCAAGAAGTGGGAGTGGGTGGGTAGGGGAACAGGGCAGGGGGAGAGTATAGGGAACTGTATGTTGCAAAATTACTACAAAAATAAAAATTCACATTTCTATCACACAAGAAAATTCATTGATGAAACAATGTTAATTAACTTGATTGACTGTTTCTACAATGTATACCTAAATAAAATCACATTGTGCCTGAACACACAATTTTTATTTGAATATTGAAGTTTAATAAAATGGCAAAAATACTAAGTCAAACTACTTTAAAGACCTGAATATAAGACATGATAGTGGATTTTTAAAGTGTGTGTGTGTACGTGCATGTGTGCACATGACTATCTTGAACTCTGAGAACTAGGCAAACAATTCTGTCACGGAGCTTCCTGGTGTTGTAATGCACAATTACTAGATGGTCAAAAGTTTAAAATGGAAGGTGTTGGTTTTGTTTGTTTGTTTGTTTGTTTGTTTTCTTTTAGAAATACATATTCACCTTCTTTAGCTCTGTGAAGAGATGGTGACCCTGGAGTGGATGCTGTCTAGGAACACAGTCCTTATTTCAATTCTATTTACACAATAGATGCTGAGCACCAGTTGTCCTCTCCCATCTCCCATTGGATTCCCATCACCATTAGATTTATCTGCCATGTCCCACAAATAGCTGAGCTCCCAAAGTCCTTTTTAACACAACAACATGTATTTTGTTTTTGTTTGTTTCATTCAAATTTTACTTGCAATTTTCAGTTTCCTCTGGTCTTCACATTAGGTACCAAACTCTACTTATCTCAATACTGCTGTGAGTGTTCAGTGCCTCTAAGAAGCAACTTAATTTTAGAAGATCTTAACTATTTGCTTTCAAAAAACATTCTTTATTTTCAAGGACTTCTCATTCACCTTTCTTTCTCTAATTTCTTCCTGAAGAGGCCCTGTGTTCTGAAGAGCATTTCCTCCTCCATCTAGTTTGGCTTAAGTTAGAAAATCACCGAACACAATAGCACCTCTACCCATTTCCTTAAACGCTGGAAAGTACTGCGCTTCCATTTACGAGCAATGAAAGCCTTACACATTATGGTAAGTCAGCTCCTGGGCATAAGAACTCATTCCTTAGTGGATCACAAAATTGTCATGTTCTTCTCTTCAAATGAACCCCAAGAAACCAACCTGGCACTCGTGGAAGGCCCAGCACGCAGACTAGCTGTGCAGCTCAGCACATTCTCTTCCTAACCCACACAGTAAATATGCAATCGAGTCTCACGACACTGTGAACTAATGGAGTTCAGCGACTAGAAGATCTTTGGAGGGCAATCAGGTGCTATTAAAAATATGCTAATGATATCTTGTGATTGAGCAGCAGGACCCCAGGATTTGAGGTTGGCATGGCAACTGCCAGCAGATAGTTCATGCAGAACAGGAGGGAGAGAATTAGAACCAAGCTGCTTAAGTGTAAGTGTTAATGAAAAATGCAGAATGTAGTTGAAGATCCCAGGGTAGGGTTAGCGCTCTCATGCCAAAAAACAGCCCTAACGCACAACCTGAAGAGAAAGCAGAATGTCTCCCACTGAGGTGCTCCAGCAGTAAGAGAGACAGCCAATGGGAGTTCAGTATTTAGTCTTTTACCAAGGACCTATGACTCTGTTGTAACCTCGGTGTTTCAGAAGTGGGTGACAGAACTGCCATATCTGTATGTTACATGCGTCTTCTAGCCAAGGCTGAAGGCAAAGTTCTGACAGCCAACAGCTTTTACCAATGGAAAGTATTGCAGATCACAGGTTTGCTGTATAGAAGACAGTGCAGGTGGCAGGTTTGCTTTTTTTTTTTTTTTTTTTTTTTTTTTAGCTTAACTGGATGTCGAAGGTTTCGAGAGAATCTCTTGTACTGTATGGAAGCATCACCTGTCTATAAACAGCCTAGAGCCAATGAGCTGAGGCAGGATTAGATGGTGGGACATCCAGCAGACAGAGATAGGATTCTGAAAAGTAGTCAAGTGTGAAAGATTAGCCCGAGCGCTGATGGACACGGATGCATAAATCTGATGAGGGGTAACTGTCCATGTGGCATAACTTAGACTAGTTTAAACGGGAAAACTGAGGTATGAGCTAGCGGGAGTGAGCCACGGCTATTGCCCTAGGCATATGAAGTCTCAGAGTCCTTGTTTCAGGGAACAAAGAGGCCAGGTGGAAAAGGCAGCAGTTACAAATGGCGAACTAAATGTGTTGCCACAATCCATGCTTAGAGTCCAAGAAACCACTTGGAAGGACAGTTTAGCACTCTGCTCTGTGAGCTGAGCAACTGAAATCCTGCTGGCCACGGGAACCCGCAAACGGTGGGAGTGGGAAACCTCAGAGAGGCCTAATGCAGGTCCTTTAGAGCCCTACAGTAAGGTTGGGGGCCTACTTATGGATCCTCGAAGGCCTGTGAACAGCTGGCTCAGCAAGCAAGTGCTGAAGACCAACACAGAAGTCTCTGGGGCAAGTCCACTCATGATGGGCAGGGTCCACAGTTTCCTGGGCAGATACCACAGAGAAGTGGCTCACAGTATTGTGGGACCACCTCTGCCTGTATAGCTAGAGGCTTGGCCCTTTAATGGTTGGCCTGCACAGCTGGGTAAAGAATGGTGGCAAACATCAGTAGCCAAGCCTGGATTGAGAAACATCTCAGAATATGTACAATATGCTTTAAAAAAATGTGCTTAGGAACTGAAAAAAAATAATAAACTGTGTACAAAAAAAATCATAGGAAGAAATATTTATTTCGAAATAACAAAGTTAACTCATTAAGAAGAGAGTTAGAGATTAAAAAAATATTTTCTATGTTAAAAAAATTGGGAAAAACCACAATGATAAAAGAAGGCACTTGGAACTTGTATAATTTTGTTTCACTTATCAGCATACAGATAATTACTTTTTAATAACAATTACAATTTTTACATCATTTTAAAGACATCAGAATAAAACAGATTTAGAGAAAGACTGAAATAATGCTAGATCTGAGGCCATAGAACAGAAGTTAGAGAATTCTTTTTTTTTTCAACTTTTATTAGATATTTTCATTTACATTTCAAGTGTTATCCAGAAAGTTCCCTATACCCTCCCCCCTCCTGGCCCTGCTCCCCCACCCATCCGCTCCCACCCCCTGGCCTCAGCGTTCCCCTGTATTGGGGCATATAAAGTCTGCATAACCAAGGGGCCTCTCTTTCCACTGATGGCCAACTAGGCCATCCTCCTCTGTATATGCAGCTAGAGACACGAGCCCAGGGGGTACTAGTTAGTTTATGAGAATTCTTTACATCAGAATAAAGAACCTTTAGAAGAATCAAATCAGGTATCTACAATAACAGCAAAAAAAAAAAAAAAGGTAGTTCCAGATGAGAAAAATCCACGAGGGCTTAAGGAAATAGAATGGCAATCCAGAGAGATGCAATATATTGAATTCAGAGTACAAATTATGTTTAATGCTACCTTAGAGAAATGTCATATGATATCTTATATGTTTCTCTTTGTAGAGTTTGGAGAATTAAGATATGTGAATACATGTTGATACACCATATTGTGGGTTTTTTTCCAATTTTTTATTAGATATTTTCTTAATTTACATTTCAAATGTTATCCCGAAAGTCTCCTCCTCCCTCCCCCCTCCCTGCTCCCCTGCCCACCCACTCCCATTTCTTGGCCCTGTATTGGGGCATATAAAGATTGCAGTACCAAGGGGCCTCTCTTCCCAATGATGGCCAACTAGGCCATCTTCTGCTACATATGGAGCTTGAGACACGAGTTCTGGGGGTTCTGGTTAGTTCATATTGTTGATCCTCTTCTAGGGTTGCAGACCCCTTCAGCTCCTGGGGTTCTATCTCTAGCTTCTCCATTGTGGGCCCTGTGTTCCATCTTATACATGATTATGAGCATCCACTTCTGTACAAGACAGCTATATCAAGGTCTCTTAAGTAGGCACTAGCTGTCCTATGCCATAGTGTCTGCATTTAATGACTGATTATGGGATGGATCCCCCCCTGGTGGGGTAGTCTCTGTATGGTCCATCCTTTCATCTTAGCTCTAAACTTTGTCTCTGTAACTCCTTTCATGGGTATTTTGTTTCCTATTCACAGGAGGAATGAAGTATCCACGCGCTGGTTTTCCTTCTTGATTTTTTTGTGTTTTGCAAATTGTATCTTGGATATTCTAAGTTTCTGGGCTAATATCCATTTATCAGTGAGTGCATATCCAATGACTTCTTTTGTGCTTGGGTTACAGCAGATGTTGGCGAGGATGTGGAGAAAGAGGAACACTCCTCCATTGCTGGTGGGATTACAAGCTTGTACAACCACTCTGGAAGTCAGTCTGGTGTTATCTCAGAAAATTGGACATAGTACTACCAGAGGATCCAGCAATACCTCTCCTGGGCATATACCCAGAAGATGTTCCAACTGGTAAAAAGGACACATGTTCCACTATGTTCATAGCATCCTTATTTATAATAGCCAGAAGCTGGAAAGAACCCAGATGTCCCTCAACAGAGGAATAGAAAATGTGGTACATCTACACAATGGAGTACTATTATACTATTAAAAAAATGAATTTATGAAATTCTTGGGCAAATGGATGTATCTGGAGGATACACCACATTGTTGATACATATTCAAAATTCCAATGGGATTCTGCCTTAAATATGATTCCAAGATTGCATATTTATTAGAGACTGTGGCTATCTTTAAAATACCTTTCCAGATTAAACTCATGATGCTTCAACACATGTATCCATTAGCATACAACAGTGTTCTTAGACATTTTGGAATAAAACATGTGACACATATATCTTACAATCCCCATAATTGCTAGGTCATGCAATTATAGAGAGATATAACAGAACTTTAAAGGAAATTATCATAGGACAGAAGGGGGATATTAGATCTCCCAAAGATAGATTAAGTAATGCTTTATTGACTTTAAAAATTTTAAATGTCAATGAGACAGATAACACAGCTGCTGGGAGACAATGGATTTTTTTTAAATGCTGAACGAATCAGCCTGCTTATATTAAGAATATTATAATTTCACAAAGGAGGGAATAAACTCCGTCACTCTGGGGGAGAGGTTTGTGTTTGTTTCAACAGAAGAAAGCTGTGGTTTCTTCCAAATTGATAAATCAGATCTGACAGTGGAAGACCCAGAGAAGATCTAGGCTGCATTCATGAAGGAAGAAACCAGGAAGAACAAACACAGTAAAATATATGATGATCCCTCTCCATGGGAACAACTCTGAAGCTAGCTGAGACATGAAAATGTCTCCAGTCAGAACTTCAGGTATGCATAGCCAATAAATCTTGTTGGCTACAGAATCCTTAAGACTTACTATGCCATCCTTTCAGATGGCATAGGTAGAGTTTTTTATTTTGTATATATATATATATATATATATATATATATATATATATATATATATATATATATATATTTTATATATATATATATATTTTATATATATATATATATATATATATATATATATATATATATATATATATATTTATATTTATTTTATATATATATATATAAGTTACATATGTGTATATATATATATATATATATATATATATATATATACACATATGTAACTTATAAAGAAAGACAGATGCCTTACTTGCTCAAACAGAGCAGAGAATCATATTTAATCCAACTATGCACACTGCACATTCCATATATGTATTAATGCAGAAAAGTATATTATCTGTGAAAGTTTATATGTTGACAGACAACAGTGAAGTCAATGCAGCTCTGAAAAGATTCACCCTTGGGGATGCTGACATGTTGAGACATATTTACTCCAGCATCCTGCTTGTCCCTACCTTAGGCTGCCTTGGTGTTTTCCTTTAAATCTGTATCTGGGACAATTTCTAAATGGCTATGCAGCATCGCAGACTGTTCTATGTAGGACTTTACTTAAACCCTGAACTTCCTCAGCATGCAGACTGGACACAAAGTGCTACAACTAGATTTCTTAAGATTGACCAATATTCCAAATTTTGAGAGGGACTCCAAAAAGAGACTGACCCCCAAGTCAGCAGGAAACAATTCTAAGAGAGCAACGTCCCCAGTCCCAAGAGGTAAGGTGGATGATATTTGGTCATTCAATGGATGAAGGATGTTTATCATTGAAGGGGGATGGTTACAAATTGTTATGGTCTTGGACAGGGAGGAAACAAAATAAGGGAGGTTAGACTCAGGGATTTCTGTTTCTCTTTCTCTGGGCCATTTGAAGCATCTATCCCTCTTTCTCTCCTATCTAGTGTTGGGGGTAAGAGTGGGAGGGATGGAAAGTAAAATGAGGAGATATAGGAATAATAGGAAAAAAGATTAAATGATTGAATTTACTTTTTTTTACCCCTGGTTTTTTTGAGACAGGGTATCTTTGTATAGCCCTGGCTGTCCTGGAACTCACTTTGTAGACTGGCCAGCCTCGAACTCAGAGATCTGCCTGCCTCTGCCTCCTAAGTGGTGGGATTAAAGGCATGCGCCACCACTGCCCAGCCGAATTTACTTTTAAACCAAAGAGCATCAACAAGTCAAATATTTTTACATTTGGTGTGGACTTTGTATATTATACAGACTAATATTATATATTGCTACAATAGATTATGTATATATGTTTCAACTCTTGTCTAAGGTATTTTATCA
Source organism: Mus minutoides (assembly GCA_902729485.2). Classification (NCBI taxonomy): domain Eukaryota; kingdom Metazoa; phylum Chordata; class Mammalia; order Rodentia; family Muridae; genus Mus; species Mus minutoides. Next base: position 660,618 of record LR749996.1, read on the forward strand.
ATGTAATGTAGTTCTAGTCCTTGAAAGCTGCTATGACCAACTGTTTAGGCAAGTTAATAGTTAGACAAGCAAACTTATAGTCATATTAGATACTAGTTTAGTTAATTACAGAAATATGTTTCCACAGTTGAACAGATAGTAAATAGCTAGAAACAACTAACATTTGCTTATTCAGATATATAATAGATAGATAGACAGACAGGCAGACAAACAGATAGATAGATCAATCGGTCAATCAATAGATAGATAGATAGATAGATAGATAGATAGATAGATACATACATACATACATACATACATACATACATACATGCATATATACAGCATACATTCTTTTCTAAACATTAGATATCTACAGAATATGATATTTAAAGATGCTTTATTATTGAAAGGCATTTTTTTTTAATTGAGATAGGTCTGCTCCTAGCAGCACCCCCATTCGACTTCAAAGAAAATGACGAGTATCCAAGAACCTCTATATGGCATTTGTTTCATATGTGGAAAGCTGACATTGGGCAAAAAAACTACCCTTGCTTCAACTACAGACTAAATGCTGTCCAAACTGGACAAACAAAACTCAGGGAAGTCAACTGTCAAGCTTTGCAGGGATTAGGTAGGCAAGTTCTTTATATTTCCTGCTTCACAGATATTTCAGGTACAGAAGGGTGAAGATAGGTGTTCCAATGTCACAGGGAAATTTTGTAGGACTGCCCAGGCAGCCAGCCTTTTCTGCCCTTTCTATAGTTTTGGAAGCTGCTTGCCTGTGCTTTCTGCATAGTGAGATAATTATTCTTTCTCAAGACTCTGGTGGGATTGAAGGCTAATAGTTATAGTCCTGCAATTAAGCTTAAGTTGTTAAGGATTTAGGAAAGTGTTTTAAGGTCTAAGAAAATGTTTTTAGGTTGATAATGCTAGTTATGATAGATATTGATTTAGATGCAGAACTCTGAACTCACCAAGATAGGATAGATAGTAAAACACTTTCCCCAAGGTTACCAAAGACATACGGACTGGACATTGTGAATGTAAATTTTACCTGATAGTTTTCATAATTTTTATTATTGTTTATAGTTTATTATTACAAGAGAAAGAGCCTTTTACTGAACTAAAGTGGGGAAATGTAGAGAAAATCTCTTGTACTGTATGGAAGCATCACCTATCAATAGAAAAAGCCAATGAGCTAAGGCAGGGTTAGAAGGTGGGACATCCAGCAGAGAGGGGGGGGGGGGGACTCTGGGAAATAGTTGTGCATGAAAGACTCACTCCACTTGCTGATGGAGACAGACACATGAATCTGAGGAGAGGTAACTAATCATATGGTACAACTTAGACTAGTTTAAATGGGATAACTGAGACATGAGCTAGGGAAACAAGACAAAGTTTAGGCATGTATTCATATGTAAGAAGTCTCAGGGTTGTTATTTCAGGGAACAAATAGGTCAGATGGAAAAGCCTGTGGTTACACACAAGGGGGGAATGGGAGAGGGAGAGATGCTTGCCTCTCCTCTGTGGCAGGAGAGCTGGTCAGCAGTCAGGAGAGTCAGAAAGCTGTCTCTGCTCTTCACTGGCTACAGCACTCTGAAGAGAGGGCTCCCCTAAGCTGCACAGTAGAGCTGACCCTGTTGGCAGGGCTACAGGTGAACCTGTCTCAAGGATGTGTGCACCAGAGAACGGCCTCAACCCTCATCTGCCAGTGGGTGACATGAATGAGGGAGAGGTACCCCCTCACTCTTCCAACCTTCAGCAAGTGGGTGAGCTGTCCCCCAGGAAATGAGAGCAGTAAACCTGGTCCCATCCCCCACAGGTTATAGCACTGGGGGTGGGGGTAGAGTAGTGCCTTGCCTGGGCTGCACAGTAGAGCTGGTCCTGGTGGTAAAGGCATAGATATGCAAGTTAGCCTCAAGGATAGGAGATCAGGAGAGCTGACCCTGCCACTTGCCAGGAGGGTGATCTAGCCAGGACAGTGGTGGAGAGTTTGTCCTAATGGTAGGAGGCACAGGTGAGCTGGAAGGCTGATCAACTCAGCTACCTCCCAGGCCCAGATCCAGGGCTTTGAGTTGGCCCACCCCAACAACTACCACATCTATGATCTGCTGACCTGTGTGAAATGGCTGGTTCTGCAGATCCAAAGCTGCAGCATCTCCATGACACAGAGCATCAACAGGCTATCCAAGAGGAAGTCCTGTGAAAATCCAGTATAAACAGCGGGGCAGAAGCCACCAGCCTTGAAGCAAACCAATACCTCATTGCAATGAGCATTTGGAAGTAAAAATGTGTGGACAAAAGTATGCTGTGTGACACACTATAGCTTCCATAACAGTATTTTTTTTATTCTATCTTACTTTATTTTATTTTTTGCACGGAGGTTGCAAGGGCAAAGGGTGAATACAAAGAGATGGGGTGATGAGTGGGACTGGGGTGCATGATGTGAAATTCACAAAGAGTCAATAAAAAGTTAACAAAAAAGAGAGAGAGAGAGCTTCCTCACAAGCTTATCTCTAGCACGTGGTGAGCTTGAATCTGGGGTTCCTAGCAGGTAGTACATGCCTTTCTGTTTTATGGAGTAAACACGATGCATGTATGTGTTCCTACATCATAGCTGGGATCTCTACACTGCACCTATCTCTGTCTGAAGCTATTGGTTTTACAGTAGAGTCAGCTTCTGCCACTAAGGGCTTGAGACCGCAAAGAACAAGACTCTTCCCTCTTCCTCTTTCAGGGGCTAAACGCTACCGGAAGTGATTTCTCATGACAACTGCATAGTATTCGTTAGCTTTGCTCATCAATGTGGCTATCAGGGATGACAGAGTACAGAGAGCGTACAAAGAAGCTCAGGGAGACAGCAAAAGGACTGGACCAGCTCCAAGAAGACACAGGTAGGCAGAGTGCACCCACAGTGAGGTTCTTGTGTGTGGAAGAAATGTAGAAACTGCTAAAGCGGAAAGTGGGCACATCTCTGAGGGACTTGGGGGCAGGGAGGAAAGAAAGACAAACACACTGTGAAGTAATGGGGTTTGGGGAGGCAGAGAATGCTAAAAAAACTAAAGAAAGCTCAAGTAGGGCAGGTAGGGGAAGGAGGGAGCCTTCAAGATCTGTTTCCATCTGCAGTGTCGGCAGCCATGCCTGAAGCTCTTGCTTTCGTGAGGGGAGGGGAGTTTTGTCATTTGAAAAATATACTTTTAAAATTACGTAGACACACACTTCCTTTTCTTAGTCACTTCCTTCCTTCTCTTTGATACAATGGTGCTTTAAAGGAAAACCAGGGGAGGAATACCGGGGAGGTACACAGCAGCTTGAAACAATTGCCATTGTCCTGGGCCAGCTCAGTTTAGCAGGCGCTGACAGGTGTTCTGCCACCACACAGATGGATCTGGAGTTGACATCCCATAAACAACCTCTGAAGAGCCAAGGTTTGGGGGAGACCGTATCAAGTTTGTGTGGTTTGAGGCATCGCCATTGGAGAAAGAGAATTCAGCATGGTAAAGCATCATACTAAGAGCCAGCCCCGAGAGCTGAGGAGAGGGCTGGACAGGGGAGAGGTTAGGACAGATAATATCTGATTCTTACCGTGTATCACCTTGTTGGTGGCCCTGTGGGTGAGGAGCAGCCTTCCAGCGCAGGGCTTTGAGGCAAGGGAAAATAGGGGTCCATTTGTTCTTTCCATTTAAACAATCATTTGAGGCACAGCTTGGGCTTAGAATGGCCACGCTGTTGTCTGCTTATTAGATAGGTAAGGTTCTGCATCCTGTGCTGCTAATAGCACTTCCTGAGGAAAGAAGCTGAAATTCCAAGATAAAAATCACCAAGAAGCAGAGTGACTCTAAGGGGCCAGATATAAATTTTAGGAATACCGAAATGACTGTAGTATTTCACCTAAACTAAGACGTGTATCAATCTTGGTCTCCTAGGAGATCTGATTGTGATGGGTCGGAGGTCAACAGGAAGCAGCTCATTGCTTATATCGTAAATTCAGGCATTATAAATCCTGTGATGGTCACTTGTTGTGAGTTGTCAGGAAATAGACCAGTGTTCCAGAGGGGCCATTTGTTTGTGAAATCACAGGAACACCTGTGCTCTGGCTCCCATGACTTAAGTAGACTATGTCCTTTGCTTTCATCAGCAGGGGATATTTACATAAGGTTTACTCTGAGAGAGCTGGCAAGTCAGACAAGGCTTTAATGGGAGAGCCTGGATTTCTTCTGTTAGGGTGCCATCCTGTGGGAATCTCATCAGTGAGCCTGCAAGGGAAGGAAGGGTCTAACTCTTTGTAGCATTAGCTAGTGAAGACTCAGGTTGTAAATAGTCTCATCTGGACCTCCTACTGATTCTGCATGGCCCTGAACTAGCCTGTCCCAAGCTCTCCCATTCCTTCCCCATTAATATCCATTTCCTCAGAATCCGACATCAAGATGTGTTCTCTGTTCCCACGTCACTTTCCCTCGAGTCGCTCACCTACACTCATGCAAATCTACACGCTTCCTATTAACCTTCTACAAATTTAACTAGCTTTTTATTCTTAAACTTAATGATGCCATTGTTGAGGGACACTGTGGAGACTGCATGAGAGAGCCGCAGCACAAGTGCGGAATCCGTTCCCTTCTTCCAACTGTACATGGGTTCCAAGGATCTAACTGAAGTGGTCCGACTTACAAAGCAAGCACTCTACCCACTGAGTCATCTTGCTGGCCCTTCTCCACAGTTTAACTGTCCTTCAGTTCTCAGTCTTGCAGTCTAGGAAAGGCTCTCTCATCCTCTAAGACTGGAGCATGTCCTATCCTGTGAGACTCAGGCTTCTCTTCACTCATTAGCATCTCTCACTAGACCTGCCTCACAGAGGACAGGAATTCTGCTTGTTTCTTCAGTCTGTGTGGTTCCTGACTGTGACTTCAGTGCCCAATCTGTTGTCTGACACATAATAAGTGCTAAATATGATTCTCGATAATAAATAAGCAGACTCCTGCCATCCTCTCATAGCATATAGACTGATTTAACCCCTATTGCATACGCATCCAGTGTAATTCTGAGGCTATATTGACTTGGCATCAACGTATTCATACGTCTATAAACGATTACCCACACTAACTATGTGTCAAACACCCGTGCACTATGAAAGGAGTTGTTAATGCAATTAAAGAGAAGTAGGGAGACAACTAGGGAAGAAGAGCAGCTTCCAATGTCAAGGGAAGGAAGTTATCAGCCCAAGATTTTTCTGTTGAGAAGGAAAAGTCTTCAGAGGATTTTCCACTCTGGCAGCCATCATGGGGAACACTATCACAAGAAATTTCAAGTCAGTGGTGAGAATGACTAGCACTGTGATCAGAGGCAATTTTAATCATGTCTTAAGGTAGAGTCGACACGTTTGTGCCTACCGCAATAAAGGTCTCTAAGCTGGTGTTAGTCTTTATTAAATCCCTGCATCAGTGCGTTTCAAATGAAAGTCTCTGATTTGGATGACCTCAGTGGACTCCAAATCCCCCAAATCACTCAGCCTCCTTTGAACAGATTTAATGCCTTAGCTTCTCATCAGACTCGAGAAATAACCCAAGATTGTGTGAGAGGCCTTGGAGAAGGACAATTACTGCAAATGACTAAAGAAGTCTCCCAATGTTACCTGGAACTCTAAACCTTGAAATCATGTAATAATTATTCTGAAGTTCCTTGGCAGCCCTTAAGTACAATTATCATAAAATCTGCAAGGCAAGAAATGATTTTCAAACAAGCATAAATTCAAAAGGTACCTTGAGGCCACTTCAGTCTCTATGTGCCCCACTGGTAGGACTCACAGCTACAGTCACCCCATAGACGTCCCATGGCCTCCCCCATCCAGGGTCTTCAGCCAGTCCCAGAGATGCCTCCACTGATTTCTCTTCTCACTCCTAACTCTCTCTAGCTCCCTGCCCCTCCTTACCTCCTGTAGACAGGCAGACTTCCAGGGGAGGGAGAGGGACATCAACCATTTCATTTCGACCTAAAATTTGTCCTGCCTACAAGATGGACAAAGATAAAGGACCAGCAATTAAGGGAACAGTCAACAAATGACTAGCTCATCCCATGTAAGAGAGCTAACCCCTGACACTATTAATGATGCTCTGCTATGCTTGCAGACAGTCTTCATTCGGCAGCTGATGGAAACAGATGCACAGACCCACAGCTAAACAATAGGTGGAGCTCAGGGAGTCTTGTAGAAGAGTATCGGATAGGATTGAGCAAGCCAGATGGCTCAAGGACATTACAAGATCTACAATGTCAACTAATCTGGGCCCACAGGTTCACAGAGACTGAAACACCAACCAAAGAGCATGCCGAGGTTGGAACTTGGCCCCCTACACATTTGTAGCAGGTATACAGCTAGGTCTTCATGTAGGTCCCCTAACAGTTGGAGCAGAAGCAGTATTTGACTCTGATTCCTGCCATTGGATCTCCTTCCTATAACTTGATTGCCTGGTAGGGCCTCAGTGGAAGAAGATGGATTTAGTTCTGCTGTGACTGAATGACTCAGAGCTGGGTGGTATCCATGGGGGCAGTGGGGCTTCCCCTTCTCTAAGGAGAAAGAGGGGGGTAATGAAAGGAGGTATTGGTAAGAGTGGGAATTGGAGGAGAAGGGGAGGGAGAGGGGCTGAGATAGGGATGTAAAGAGAATAAATAAGTAAATAAATAAATAAATAAATAATAAATGGAAAAAGGTACCTTGTATGCTCCTCCTTGTATTTATTAGCACAGCACTACTCCTAGACCAAAAAGGGTCAACGTTGTGTCCAGAGACCACCAGCTTTTGTCTGATGTCACTAGTGGCTTTGGTTTTTTTTTGTAATTTTTATTGGATATTTTATTTATTTTATTTACATTTCAAATGTTATCCCCTTTCCTGATTTCCCCCTCCCAGGAACCCCCTTATCCCATCCCCCTCCTCCTGCTTCTATGAGGGTATGCCCCTCCCACTCACCCATTCCCACCTCCCCGACCTCCCATTCCCCTACACTGGGGCATCAAGCCTCCACAGGACTAAGGGCCTCTTGTTCCATTGATGACAGACAAGACCATCCTCTGCTACATTTGGGGGTGGAGCCATGGGTCCCTCCATGTGTGCTCCTTGGTTGGTGGTTTAGTCCCTGGAGCTCTGGTTGGTTGATATTGTTGCTCTTCCTATGGGCTTGCAAACACCTTCAGCTCCTTCAGACCTTTCTCTAACTCCTCCATTGGGGACCTCATGGTCAGTTCAATGGTTGGCTTCGAACATCCGTCTCTGTATATGTCAGGCTCTGGCAGAGCCTCTCAGGAGACAGCTATATCAGGCTCCTATCAGCAAGTACTTGTTGGCATCTAGAATAGTGACTGTATATGGGATGGGTCCCCAGGTGGGACAGCCTCTGGATGGCCTTACCTTCAGTCTCTGCTCTACACTTTGTCTCTGTATCTCCTCCCATGGGTAATTTGTTCCTCCTTCTAAGAAGGACCAAAGTATCCACACTTTAGTCTTCCTTCTTCTTGATTTACATGTGTTTTGCAAATTGTATCTTGGATATTCCAAGCTTCTGAACTAATATCCACTTATCAGTGAGTGCATATCATGTGTGTTCTTTTGTGATTGGGTTACCTCACTCAAGATGATATTTTCTAGTTCATTGATTTTCCTAAGAATTTCTTGAGTTCATTGTTTTTAATAGCTTAGTAGTACCCCATTCTGTAAATGTACAACATTTTCAGCATCCATTCCTCTGTTGAAGGACATCTGGGTTCTTTCCATCTTCTGGCTATTATAAACAAAGCTGCTATTAACATAGTGGAGCATGTGTCCTTATTACCAGTTGGAACATCTTCTGGGTATATGCCCAGGAGAAGAATTGCTGGATCTTCTGGTAGTACTATGTCCAGTTTTCTAAGGAACCACCAGACTGATTTCCAGAGTGGTTGTACTAGCTCGAAATCCCACCAACAATGGAGGAGTGTTTCTCTTTCTCCACATCCTTGCCAGATCTGCTGTCACCTGAGTTTTATCTTAGTCATTCTGACTGATTCCTGAGGTGGAATCTCAGGGTTGTTTTGATTTGCATTTTTCTGATGACTAAGGATGTTGAACATTTCTTTAGGTGCTTCTCAGCCATTCCAGTTTCCTCAGTTGAGATTTTTTTGTTTGTCACTAGTGGCTTCTTTCATCACCTGGACCAATGTGATAGCTTTGCTTCCTGCTTGGACTGATCAGGAATTCTATGACTTTGTGTTTCCCTTCACAGACTACACCTGGGGTCTGCATTTCCTAGGTGAAATATTCAAGTGTCTCTAAAGAGTTTCAGATTAACACAGAGAAAATCAACTTTATCAATATGTTGGGTGAGAGTACTTCAGTTTATTTAGAATGTAATGCAGAAAGGGGAAATTGGTATCAATGGCATAAAAGTTGAAAAGCTTGAGACAAATCTATTCAAGATGCGGTTGACACTTGTCTTTCCAGGGAACACAGCTCTGATCACCCTTCTTCTCCAAGGCAGCATTGTCCCAGTACAAAATGCAGCAGCTATGTTTAAGGAAAGAAGTGTAAGAAACTTTACAACTCAGGACAGAAACTCAAAAGGGGCTCAAATCAAAGAGGAGCTCAAATGTAGCTATTTAGGAGGTATTAGGTGAAAGACAGTTTTCAAACCTCAGCCAGCCTCTGCCAAGCTGTGTAGAGCTAGCTTAGGGCAGCAGTAACAATAGCCCATGGGTGAGCACAGTGGATAGAAGAGCTGGATTGTGAGAGCAGGCAGGAAGGAGGCATGCTTCAGTTGTCATGAAAGCACAAACTGCAAGCTGTGGCAAACCCAGTCCTTAGCTGAAGGGTGAATAAATACTACCCCTTCTCTGTGCAGAAATCTAGGTCGTTTCCAGTACCCTTGGCATATAGTAAGTGAAGGCAGGGAACAGAAGAGAGAAATGGGAGGCCTGAGAGTATGGGATGTATCTGCTGTCCTTGATCTTGATCAGGGAAGAGGCTGCAGGTGTGTAAGGTGTATAGGCTATAACTGCTATCCTTGAATATTATCAGGTTTGTACCTGTCCCCACTATCACCTCTAAAGCGCCCCAACTCTGAAATAACGCCACCCCACCAGGCAATCATACCTTTCCCTGCCAACTTCTATACCCGCCCCACACCTCAGCAGCCAACACCAGAAAACATCTTTATAATTCTTAGTCTCCCACAAAAGACAAAGTATCAAGAATGAATTTTAAAATAAATCAATAAATGTCAATTTTTTGTCTAATTTATAAATATAATGGAAATAAGAGAAAAACTCCTGAGTTAGAAAGAACTTTTAAAGTTGTGTAAGAGCAGTGTAGCTCACCTGTGCTGATTTTTTTAATCAAATTTCCATTTTATCTTTTAAAACAGTGTTTGGTTTGTTATTTTTAATGAAATTGTGGGCATATATCACTTAAATGTTCTTTAATGAACAATGGCTAAGCAAATTATGGTATATTCAGACAATGAAATATTATTAGGTATTAAAAGAAAATCTACCAATATTAAAAACAAACAAAAACAAACAACCAACCCTTGGATAAATTTTAGAACTTGTTCTGGCTAGTCTTACATCAACTTGACCCAAGGTAGAGTTATCTGAAAGGGAGGATGCTTCAGTTGAGAAAATGCCTCCACAATATCTGATGGGTGTAATGTGTTTCTTAATAAGTGATGGGTGGAGAATGACCTCATCTCCTTGTGGGTAGCTCCATCCCTAGGCTGGTGGTCTTGGTTTCTACAGGCAGCAGGTTGAGCAGGTCCTGGTCAGCAAGCCAGTAAGCAGCACTCCTCCATGGTCTCTGTATTAGCTCCTGCTACCAGGATCCTGCCCTGGTTGAGTTCCTGTCCTCTGATGGTGAAGCGCAATGTGGAAGTGTAAGCCGAGTAAACCTTTCCTCTCCAGCTTGCTTTTTGGTAGTGGTGTTTCCTTGCAGCACTAGAAACCCTAACTAAGGGAGAAGTGTTATGTGAACTAAGAGAAGACAACATCAAAGAGTGGCATAGTATAACAGTCTATTTATTTGGTACATTGATAGAAATAAGGTCAGTGTTTTCCAGAAACTCTGAGTAGGAAAAAGACTCCAAAGGAATAGTTCAGGGAAGGATTTTTTGTTTTGATTCATTTTTTTGCTTTTTTGTCTTGAATAGTTCAGTTTGGTTTCTTAGCTGTGGTAATACTTACAATCTATACACATGTTAAATCTTACAGGATTCTGTTTCAAGAAGTGATTTTTACCATATGCTTATTTTTGAAAATTAAGTTAAAATTGAAACTAAAGAATTATTTTAAAGGAAAAATATCACTAAAATGTTAATAAGGGAGGCAGTCAACAGGCCCAGGATAGAAGGGCCACTGAAAACTCTTTGGCGGGATTGCGCAAGCAACACGGTATAATGTGACTCCATCTTTCTCTTCTTCCCTTGGTATGTCCAGATGCCGCTGCACACCAAGCAGGGAAGGATGGAACAGAGCTGAGTTCCGTGATCCATGTCTTCCCTTGGCGGGGGCTGGACCCCAATGCATACCGGGTGGGAAAGGATAAAGCAAAGTCCGGAACCGGTGGGTCAGGAGGACCCAGGCCTGGCAGCAAATGCCTGAAGGAGAAGGCATTCTCGCGGAGGGATTTTAATGTTACAGTTTTAATCTTAGATGCTATACAATGAAGCAGCTATTTTAGACAAGGTTCAATAAAACAGCTTGTGCGCATACACTTTATTTGGGGTGAACCAGGGCTAGCCGCGCGCGCGCACGCGCGCGCGCGCGCGCGTGTGTGTGTGTGTGTGTGTGTGTGTGTGTGTGTGTGTGTTTGTGTGTGTATGTGTACCTTGAAGAGTGGGAAGGGATTCTTCTTAGGTTTAAGTTTCATTGGCTGAGGCTTAAAGTATTAGAGAGACCTCATTTGCATGGAGAGGCACATGAAGAAGATGAACCTGTAATTTCCCCTCAGGTAGAGTGTGGGCTGGGCTCCCCAGCACCGGCAGAGAAGAGGAAGCCCCACTTGGTGGCACACGCCTTTAATTCTAGTTCTCAGGAGGCAGAGGCAGGCAGATCTCTGAGTTCAATGCCAGCCTGGTCTACAGAGTGAGTTCCAGGACAGCCAGAGCTACACAGAGAAACACTGTCTCATAAAAAGAAAAGAGAGTCTTCCATTTGGTGCCGAGCTGAGGAGAACTGCCCAGACATGGTAAACTACAACCTCAGTATCAAAGCACACAGTGCCCTGGAATGAAAGAAGCTTAATAAACAGAAGAGCTCCCAAACTGTCACACAAATGCTTTGATGGAAGAGCACCCCAAATCTGAGAGAAATCCAGGGTATTCCTGAATCTCAAGGCATTCCTGTAGTACCATTTATATGGTGAAAGGAAAGACTTCACACTCAAATGCCTCTTGTATGGATAGGAGAATAGTCACATAGACTTTCTGTGTCATTTTTCCCCCACTGGCCTTTGCATTGTTTCTTGATTCTAATTATTATTTATTTTAATAAACATGAACAGAGTTTATTATGACATCTTTCATGTGTAATATAATTATAACTCCTTGATTACCCTTCTAACTCATCCTTCTACAGCCCTCTTAGACATCCTAGTAGCCTTCTATTTTCATGCCATACTATGAAATATAAGTGTGTGCACGACTTCACACAATGGTTTTCTTTTCATTTGATATTGCTAACTGTCTAACTAAATTCCGTGTCTTGGTGATATTTTTTAACAATTCAGAAAGCTTCAATTGAAAAACAACATAAATACACATATGAATTGAAGAGTTTTGTAACAAAATATCTGAATTTTCCTACCAAAATTCTTTGCTAGCTTTGTGTATGTGTATATGTATGTATGTATATAGGTGCCTTGCCACAATGGTGCCTATGTCATAGTCAAAAGATGACACTCTGAGCATGGTTCTCTCCTCCCACTAAATGGGTCCTAGGGATTGAACTCGGGTCCTCAGAGTTGGAAGCAGGTGTCTTTACCCATTGAGTCATTTCACCAGCCCTCTCTTGGTAATATTTAAAAAACAATATTTGATTTCAGCATCTGCTTTTAGTTAGATGTTGAGGTTTAGTCTGTTGCTATGCATTGTAATGCTAAATTCTAGCCCTGGTTGCCCCCAGGTATGTGGAGATTGTCGGGTATACCCAAGTAATGCTATATAACCTTGCCCCTAATGTATCCCTGACTGGTGTATAAAGATGCCTACAGACTATAGCTGGGCAGAAGAGAGATAGGTGGACTTGCAGTTCCTGGGCTTGGGGTCTGAGGCAGGAGACCACTAGAAGGGAAGGTAGAAAAAGGAGAAGATGCCATGGGGTAGGTGAGTCATAAGAACAAGGCCATGAGGACTGGCCAATTGGAGTTAAGTTCTGCCCAGATGGAACATGACAAGTTAGAACTTGGGGATATTGACAGGGAAGTAAACAAAATAGCATAGAGGATTGATATCTGTCCAACTCTAGTGCATTGAAGGCTTATTATAAATATAAAAGTTTTGTGTCTTTTATCTGGGAACTGACTGATGATCAAAGATGGGGTTGAAACCCTTGACTCAGATTTAATAATTAATAGAACAGTTATACTTTAAGTTTCTCAAGTACTAAAACTCTAAAATATAAATCTGGATTATATTTTATCCAATACCCTATTAGATACAAAGGAATGATCCAATCAATCTGTATTAAGTTGAATGAAGCATGAGTGGATCCCATCTACAATGCTTTGTTCTATGAGTGTATCCCATCTACAATGCCTTGTTCTATAAGTGGATCCCGTCTACAATGCTTTGTTCTATGATACTTGCTATTTTTCCCTGTTTAAATTTCTCAAAATTAAACAAATGGTCATTTCTTTTAACATAGATCACAGCTTCTTCTTTCCTAAAGTAACCTTTTCTTTTCATCTGTCTTTCTTTCTTTTTAGTAAAGATTTATTTATTATATTTAAGTACTCTGTAGGTACCTTCAGACACTCTAGAAAAGGGAGTCAAATCTCATTATGGATGGTTGTGAGCCACCATATGGTTGCTGGGATTTGAACTCAGGACGTTTGGGAGAGCAGTCAGTACTCTTAACCACTGAGCCATCTCTCCAGACCTCTTTCTCCTCTCTCTCTCTCTCTCTCTCTCTCTCTCTCTCTCTCTCTCTCTCTCTGTCTCTTCTTCCCTCCCTCCCTCTCTCCCTCCCTCCCTCCTTCCCTTCCTCCTTCCTTCCTTCCTTCCTTCCTTCCTTCCTTCCTTCCTTCCTTTCTTCTTTTCCTTCCTTTCTTTTTTTCCTTTTTAAGGTGTTCCAACTGGTAATAAGAACACATGCTCCACTATGTTCATACCAGCCTTATTTATAATAGCCAGAAGCTGAAAATAACCCAGATTCCCCTCAACAGAGGAATGGATACAGAAAATGTGGTACATTTACACAATGGAGTACTACTCAGCTATTAAAACAATGAATTTATGAAATTCCTAGGCAAATGGATGGATCTGGAGAGTATCATGCTGAGTGAGGTAACCCAATCACAAAAGAACTCACATGATGAACAAATGGATATTAACCCAGAAACTTAGAATCCTCAAGATACAATTTGCAAAACACACGAAACTCAAGAAGAACAAAGACCAAACTGTGGACACTTCGCCACTTCTTAGAATTGGGAAGCAGTTACAAAGACAAAGTTTGGAGCTGAGACGATAGGATGGACCATACAGAGACTGCCGCACCTGGGGATCCATCCCATAATCAGCCACCAAAGGCAGACATTGTTGCATACGCCAGCAAGATTTTGCTGAAAGAACACTGATATAGCTGTCTCTTGTGAGGCTCTGCCAGTGTCTGGCAAACACAGAAATGGATGCTCACAGTCAGCTATTGGATGGAACACAGGGCCCCCAATGGAGGAACTAGAGAAAGTACCCAAGGAGCTGAAGGGGTCTGCAACCCTATAAGAGGAACAACAATATTAACTAACCAGTTCCCCCAGAGCTTGTGTCTCTAGCTGCATATGTAGCAGAAGATGGCCTAGTTAGCCATCATTAGGAAGAGAGGCCCTTTGGTCTTGCAAACTTTATATGCCCCAGTACAGGGGAACGACAGGGCCAAGAAGTGGGAGTGGGTGGGTAGGGGAGCAAGGGTGGGGGGAGGGTATAGGAAACTTTCAGGATAGCATTTGAAATGTAAATGAAGAAAATACCTAATAGAAAATTGGAAAAAAAAAAAAGAAGGTTCTTAGTTCTCATAGAGCCTAGGATGGCCTCAGACTCACTGTGTACCAGAGGCTGGCCTTGGCCACCTGTTTCTTCTGACTCCATCTCCCATGCATTTGATAGCATTCTTTCTCTTAAGAGCACTACTCTTGCCAGGCATGGTGGCACACACCTTTAATCCCATCACTTGGGAGGCAGAGGCAGGTGGATTTCTGAGTTCAAGGCCAGCCTGGTCTACAGAGTGAGTTCCAAGACAGCCAGGGCTACACAGAGGAACCCTGTTTCGAAAAACAAAAAACAAACAGAAAGAAGGGAAGAAGGGAAGAAGGGAAGGAAGAAAGAAAGGAAGAAAGGAGCACTACTCTCCTGGTTTCTGGAATGCTCTCTTTCTTTGCATTTACAATTATTTTCTGGTGTTTCCTGGGATTGACCACTGTACCTTTCTGTTCCTTTTGCAAAACACCCCAAATGTAATTACATCACTTTCCCCTTCCCCTTCCCCTTCCTCTTCACAAACCTTGCCATCCCTTCCTCCTTCATGTTCCACCAGACTCTCTCAGAACAATAGCCTCTTTCACCATTATTATTATTGTTACACACCCACAAACACATACACATGTATGCATGTATTTATGCATATGTGTGCACAAATATATATGTATACATATGTATATATTTATGCATATGTATGCACAAATATATATATACATACATACACACACACATATATATACACACATATATATACACACACATATATACTCACACATACACACACACACACACATATATATGTGTATATATATATATATATATATATATATATATATATATATATATATATATATATATATATGTGTGTGTGTGTATATATATATACAACATACAACAGGATGAGTTATTTTTGCTGTTTCTGTGATATGTTTTTAGGGCTGACCAATTTGTATTGTACAGCCTATTAAGGGACTTAATGCTGTGAGAGTTTAACTCTCCCAGCTATGAGAATCCATCAGCTGCCTGCAGTGCCTTGTCCAGAAGTGTGACCCTTGAGATTTTTTTCCCTTCCCACGTTAGCATTTCTATTGCTGTTGCCATTGCTCAGATCCTGTCCAAGCACCATTTGTATGAGTGAGAGACTGTTTGATGGCAGACTTCCTGGTATTCTGGCTCTTACAGTCTTTCTGCCTCCCTCTTCTGTGATGTTTCCTGAGCCACAGATGCAGGAGTGGCTGTATAGAGATTGTGTCCATGGGGGCTGGGCTCCCCACAGGCCATTGCTTTCTGCAGTGTGTCCAGCTGTTTTTGTGACAGTCTTCATCTGCTGAAAAGAGAGGCTTCTTTGATGGGGGCTGAGATTTGTATTTATCTGAGGGTAGAAGGATAGATTTAAACTGTAGTTAGGAGTTGTGCTGGTCTAGCAAAGTGGTGGAAGGAGATTCTCTTCTAAGATCCATGAACTCACTAAACCTGGGAAGTTGGCTAGATTTCTAGAACCAGGCATGGTTTCCCTCCTGTTAAGTAGACTTTAAATCAAACTGGACAGCTGTCAACTGTGAGTGCTACTTACCACACCTTTAAGGATACCCTGCCATTCTGGTAGTTGTCCTGGTCCATAGGTGTCACAGTTGTGGAAAGGGTATATTACTTTCCTTCTTTGGTAGCTTCCCTTCTTCCAACACCATGGAAGCTAGACCTCAGGAAGGAGGTTTTCTGCATAGATCCAGGTTGAATAATCTAAATTGTAAGTCCTAAATGTATGACATTTTCAGCAACCTTGAGAGGCAGTGAAAGGCAGCAGCCATAGTCTACACTGCTTGAGAGTCTATGGTTTTCATTAGTCTATGGATCTTGCTGGGAGCATTGTCAGCTCAAGCAGCATAATTTCCTTTCAATGTGTGTGTGTGTGTGTGTGTGTGTGTGTGTGTGTGTGTGTGTGTGTGTGTAGTTGTCTTTGTCAGATCATCCTTTTCTCCTTTATTATAGATACACAAGTGATGAAATGGTTCAACCTTGGCAGTTTGAACTACCTGAACTGAATTCAATTTATTCAATGCTAATTCAATCAATTGATTTAATGACTCTGTAGCAGTATAAACATTTTTATGATGGAACTAAAGAATATTAAGAACATCTCCTAAACCTTGAACTTTAATGACACACAAAGACATGAAATGCTATGAACCACTTTCAGTAGATATATTATGTCATTGCTTTCCCAGTGTCAGAGCCCAATAATTAATAAAGTGACTGCTGTAGAAGGAAAGAAATGTTGGCATCTCAGCGTGTATTCTTCTTCCTTTCCCTTTGCAAAAGATATTTAGGAGGAAGCATTTTTTAAGATTCAATACAAACAGCCAAGCCTCTCTTGCACAAGACTCTAATTGGAGACTTAGAAGTAAATGTGCTGGAAAAAAAACACATTTATGCCTTTGAATGTCTGTCTTCTCGTGTGTTTTTCTCATGCAATAAGTTTTAATTCTGTCATACAGCTTACATTAATTCCCATGTGAACAAACCAGATAATTACACTTAAAATGTACTGTAATTGAGAAAAATTAGGCAGTCAAAGAATAGAGGGATGTACGGGAGAGATTATTTCCAAAACAATGGCTTATGCTTCAGGAAATATAATCTGCTTTAAGAACGATTTTATGCTCTAGACAGACACTACTGGATCTGGATGGATCTCATCACAGATGTGTACTGCTGTTTTCCTTACGTCTGGTGATTTGCACATAAATGACTTTCTGAGAACTGTCTACTAAGACTTTTTAGAAACCAATTAACTCTTTCAATTGTTCATGCAAAAACACAACTCTCACATCAAGAGATGAATTTTTCTTGATTTTCACTTATGAGTGAGAGTGGCGAGGAGCACAGACTCAGGTTACCTCCAAATCTAAAGTTCTAACTTTTTAACTGTTCCATGAAGTTTTTAGATTAACATAACAAAGAAGATAATTTTTAAAAAGCACCTTTTCAAATACATTGGAAAAATCATTAAGCAGTTGGGCTAAAACAAAGTGGGGTAAGGCAACTTCAGCTATACACCTCAGATGTTATCTAATGGCATTCATAGCATTTGGGTGGGTGGAAGTTAGGTTTTTGTTTTTAAGTTAATAGAATCTAAATGATTTTTTCTATTAGTCACAGTCTGTTAAGTGTGACACAGAGGCTGGCAAGGAATGGTTATTTGTGGGGCTAAAGATACCCAGATTAATTTATAACTATACATGGACTGGTAACTTTCCATCCTACCTAGTAATTGACATTTTAACCAGTTAATTTGCTTTACAGACTAATGATGAAGGCAATTCTTCAAATCGTATGTCCAGTTGACAATCAAGATAAACCATCACACCAAGTGTCATGTTTGATAAGTTAGCACTTGATGTCACAAACACATAAGAGGTCTTGTTTCTGCAATCCCAGAGTCCCCACTCTGCATAGTCAGTAGGTAAGTTCCAGAACTGCAGAATAAGTACAGAATTCTCTGCAGTCTAACTCTTCTCTAGATCTAAAATTCTCTCAACCTGGATTGGGAAGTTTTTTGTTTCTGTTGTAAGATACTATGATGATTAAAGGTGCACGCCTTTAATCCCAGCACTTGGGAGGCAGAGGCAGGCAGATTTCTGAGTTTGAGGTCAGCCTGGTCTACAGAGTGAGTTTCAGGACAGTCAGAGCTATACAGAGAAACCCTGTCTCTAAAAAAACAAAAACAAGCAAACAAACGAACAAAAATTTAGGAAGGAAGGAGTTATTTTGGTTCACAGTTTAAGGTTATATAATCCATTATTGCAAGACAGTTTTAGCAGCAGGAGCTTGGGATAGCTTATTGGTGATTCCATAGTCAAGAAGCTGGTAGTGATCAGTGCTTGCACTCAGCTCATTTTCTCCTGTCTATACAGTCTTGGATTACATCCTAGGGAATGGTGCCACCCACAGTGGGTAAGTCTATCCACTTCAACTAAGTAAGCTATTCAAGATAATCCTCCACAGGTATGTATAGAGGCCTATCTCTCAAGTGATTCTTGATCTTATCAAGTTAACAATTGATATTAACCATCACACTTCCCTTTTTGAATCTTTTTGATGAAATCAAGGACTCATTAACAGATCTACCAAGTTACAGAAACAAAACAAAACAAACAAAAATGTCACAGCCAGAAAGATGCAAGCACAAATGTAAATGCAGGAAGATAGCCAGCTGCAAAATCTGAACTAGAACACATGACTCTTACTTACTTACATAGTGATTGGTTCTTCTAAACAGCACCCTACATCTAAGGACAGCTTGCTTTGTCCTTTGAGGTTATAGCTTTCTTATCTGAAGTATATAATCATATTACATGAAATACAGAAACATTTTGAGAGAACGTTTGCTGTGCTTTAAATATTCACATCCCTCACTGTTTTTTTCCTTCTTTCCATTCTCTTCTACAGGATTTATTATATTCTATGAATATTATTTATTTATGTCTCTAAGCTCATTGTAAGTCATTTTTTACCAGAAAGAATTGCTATTTATTTGATGGGTTATTATGTGACATCTAGCTGTTGTGTAACTTTTCCTGGGGACACATGAACAAATGTCACCCCAGACAGTACACCAATTTAGATAAAAGAAATCGTTCCACTCAAGTCTAGGGAACCAGTGAGCTTCCTGGAGTTATGCACAGAATGATGGGTTTCCGACACTCACATGGATGTCTTAAAGGCAACTGCAAAGCAGCTCCCTGGAGCTCTATGCACAACCTGCAATATTGAACTCATTGGAGGGTCTTCTCTCTGAGGTTGCTATGGCCGCTTTCATAATTTTGGGCTTTTCTAAATCTCATTCTCCTCAATACCTCTCTAGGACTTTTGAGATTGTGTTTATTTCTTTTATAAAAATAAAGAAAAAAACCTCCTGCCATGAGACAATATTTGAATTTTGAGGTTACTAGATACAGAATACCAGCAAAGTTGCTTAGTAAATAGCTTTTAAATAAATGAAATGTTCAAATACTTTAACAACAGTGCAAACATAAACACAAGTTTTCAGGTAACAAGAACTATTGTAAAGTCATTCTCCTATAGGGAAAAAAGTCATGGGAAGCTATTGTTACAGTCATGAAAAGGTTTTGGTTTTGATGATGAAAATGTTCTGAGAAAGAATAGACTTACATTTTATTTTAAAAATGTAGTACAGAGCTAAACAAAGAATTCTCAACTGAGGTATACTGAATGGCAGAGAAGCACCTAAAGAATTGTTCAACATCCTTAGTCATCAGGGAATTGCAAATCAAAACAACCCTGTGAGATTCCACCTCACACCAGTCAGAATGGATAAGATCAAAACTCGGGTGATAGCAGATGTTGGCAAGGATGTGGAGAAAGAGGAACACTCCTCCATTGTTGGTGAGATTGCAAGCTGGTATAACCACTCTGGAAATCAGTTCGGCAGTTCCTCAGAAAGTTGGACATAGTACTACCTGAGAACCCTTATATACCACTCCTGAGCATATACTCAGAAGATGCTCCAACATGTAATAAGGACACATCCTCCACTATGTTCATAGAAGCCTTATTTATAATAACCAGAAGATGGAAAGAACTCAGATGTCCTTCAATAGAGGAATGGATGCTGAAAATTTTGAACATTTATAGAATGGAATATTATTAAGCTATTAAAAATAATGAACTCATGAAATTCTTAGGCATATGAGTTGAACTAGAAAATATCATCCTCAGTGAGGTAACCCAATCACAAAAGAACACACATGGTATGCACTCACAGATAAGTGAATATTAGCCTAGAAACTCTGAGTACCCAAGATACAATTCATACACTACATAAAGCTCAAGAAGAAGGAAGTCCAAAGTGTGGATACTTTGGTCCTTCTTAGAATGGGGAACAAAATACCCATGGGAGGAGATACAGAGACAAAGTATGGAGCAGAGACTGAAGGAAAGGTCATCCAGAGACTGTCCTATCCAGGGATCCATCCCATATACAGTTAACAAACTTAGACACTACTGTGGATGCCAAAAAGTGCTTACTGCAGGAGCCTCATATAGCTGTCTTCTGAGAGGCTCTGCCAGTGCCTGACAAATACAGAAGTGTATGTTCACAGCCATCCACTGGACTGAGCACAGGGTCCCCAATGGAGGAACTAGAGGAAGGACCCAAGATGCTGAGGGGGTTTGCAGCCCCATAGGAGGAACAACAATATGAACCAACCAGTACCCCCAGAGCTCCCAGGGACTAAACCACCAACCAAAGAATACACATGAAGGGCCTCATGGCTCCAGCTAATGGCCTTGTGGTACATTAATGAGGGGAGTGGCCCTTGGTCCTGTGAAGGCTTGATGCCCCAGTGTAGGGAAATGTCAGGATAACAAAGTGGGAGTGGGTGGGTTAGTGATCAGGGGGAGAGGGGTTGGGATAGGTACTTTTCCAAGGGGAAATGAGGAAAGGGGATAACAATTGAAATGTAAATAAAATATCTAATAAAAAATTTTTAAAACACCTTGTTTAATTGACTCCATGCCTTTGCATTGACTTTACACTTATTTGGTAAAACAATTAGTCATGTATTTAGGGATCTGTTGTTGAATATTCCTTTCCAGGCAGAGGCATCAGCAAGGACCATGGAGACATTATTTCTATTTGTACAAATTGAAGCTATTTCTGGAGGTGGGGGGTGAGGTTGGCAGAAGGACTGGCAATAGCCACCTCCATGAGAAAACACTTGGTATTACGGTGAATCTGAATTACAAATACAAATGCTTTGGGGCTGCAGATACAAAGAATATGCTGTATTTGCAAATAGAACATAGAATCTCTTGGCAGTTATGGCTGCCCCAGAAATTTACACAGGCTTCACAAGTTACTGAAAATCAGCATCTCTGCATCCCTCTTTCTGCTGCTTCTTGCCCCCATAGAATCAATTAGCAGCATTGACCACTGGTCCCAGAACAGTTAGCCAGAGACTGGCATTTATAGTTAGGTAGAGGGATTAAGTCACTCACATCAGAATGTATTAATTGGTGAGGCATGCTAGCTGGCTCAGGCTTCTTGCTTGAGTGAATAGTCATGTTATGTATGCCTCCACTTCCTCTGGCAAGCTCACTTCCCTCTGCTTCCCTTGTTGATTAGGAAAAGAATAGAAATCATAAAATAAAGATGCAATGTTGAACATTTAATTAATCAAAGTTTCTTGTAGTGGATTTTTAAAACCATAGGTGGTGTTTTATTCCCATCTAGTGGTCAAAATTGGACTTTGCAATTGAAATTTTAATTTTTTTTCTCATACATGAAATTACTTTTGTTCTACATAATAAAAAAATCCAGATCATCAAAAGAGAGTAACCATGAGGAAGCCAAAATCAGGGGTCATTTCAGAATGTGTCCCTGACAACCCATTAAACTGACTTTTCCAAACAGAGACATAGGCTGGAACATGGATCTGAACATATGAGGACAATCCTTATATTTATTATATACTGGATACCACACAGTATTCTGAATGCTTTTATTACTCTTTTATTATCTCTACAAATACTCTTTGAGGCAAGTTCTCTCATGACTAACATTTTGGATATAACAGCAAACAATTTGCTCCAAGGTTAGTGAGCAAACTGACAAGCCCAGGAGTGCAGTTTCAGAACCTCACCCCACCATGCGCTGAGCACAGGGTAAATCTGGACATCATGTCCATTCCAGTCTGCAGACCCGCTGATCCAAAGGTCACTTGTACTTTATGTGGTTAGACTTTAAACATGTGGGAAATGTAGACCTTAGGAATGGAAGTTGATGAAGATATTTCTGAGGAGTTTCAGAGCCAGCAGGAAATTAAGAGTCGATGTGAAGTGGACAAACGTGGGAAGCAGCATAGCCCCCAAATGAAGTCATCAGGACTACGTGGAGTGCAAGTGGGGCATGGCCGCCGAGAATGACATAAGAAGAAGAGGGTATGCATGGGATGAGAGAAAACTTCGAAGGCCTTGCTCAGGAGGAGTTTGATTCTGCATTAGTAAGTTAGAACGTTAGCCACATGGTTACAGGGAACTCTTGATGATTTAAAATTTAACATCTATCATTTTCATAATTTATCAAAAGCAAGATTTGTCCAATGTGGAAAAATTTGAACCCAAGAAAAACATGAAGCTAAAAGGCTACCCTAAACTATGTTTTTGTTGATATTTGGAATGTATCTTCCTGTCTTTATACTACACACAAATGATTCCACACCAAATGATCTTTTTCTTCATAAAATAATTGTATTTTATATAATAATTGTTTCATAATATATTTTATTAAAGTAAACATCTATTATCATTAAAGCATAAATGCTACAAACAAAACTGCAATTATAAGCTCCTATTAGTAAGAATCATTTTATTCTTTGTGGATATATATTTACACACAGATGTACATACATGTATGAGACATCATTTTGAAACTTATAGTGATTTCATTAAAAATCTCAGAAGAATAATTTATAAACTTTTTTGGATTTTTACAGTTTTTGTAATATATTAGGAACAAATACACTTTATAGAAGAGTTTAATGACTGAATTATATAGAAAATCATATTTTCCTCCTGTTTTCCATGTGTGCCTGGTGCTGACCCTGTGCCACAGTTCTCCAAACCCAAATCCCACCTGGAGAGAGCACGTCTGACATACCTGAGAGCACAGGTGAAACCTCCACTTCTTCTCCAATTTCTAGCCCAAGAGGGACCCATCCAGAGCCATGAGGACACAGGAACCAAAGAAGAGCCAGAAACAGGATCCTTCTGGTTTCCCTAAGCTCTCCATATCCAAATACCTCCTGGAGAGAATTGGTTTTCCAGGACTACTGACACAGGCTTGCAGGAGGGATAAGCTACAGTCAGAGACAGCAAGACCAGCTAGCACCAGAGATAATCAGATGGCAAAAGGCAAGGGCAAGAACATAAGCAATAGAAACCAAGGCTACTTAGCATCATCAGAACCCATTTCTCCCACCACAGTAAGCCCTGAATACCCCAACACACTGGAAAAGCAAGATTCTGATCCAAAATCACAGCTCATGATGATGATAGAGGACTTTAAGAAGGACATAAATAACTCTCTTAAAGAAATACAGGAGAACACAGGTAAACAGGTAGAAGCCTTTAAAGAGGAAACACTAAAATTCCTTAAAGAATTACAAGAAAACACAAACAAACAGGAGAAGGAATGGAACAAAACCATCTAAAAATGGAAATATAATCAATAAAGAAATCACAAAGGGTAACAACCCTGAAGATAAAAAAAAAATAAAAAAAAAAAAAAAAAAAAAAAAAAAAAAAAAAAAAAAAAAAAAAAACCTAGGAAAGAGATCAGGAGTCATAGACACAAGCATCACCAACAGAATACAAGAGATAGAAGAAAGAATCTCAGGTTCAGAAGACACCAACTTAAAGAGCCAGTATATAGGTTCAACAAAATTATAGAAGAAAACTTCCCTAACCTAAAGAAAGAGATGCTAAAAAACCTACAAAAAGCCTAGAGAACTACCAATAGCTTTGACCAGAAAACAAATTCCTCCCGTCACATAATAATCAAAACACCAAATGCACAAAACAAAGAAAGAATATTAAAAGCAGTAAGGAAAAAAGGTCAAGTAACATATAAAGGCAGACCTATTAGAATTACACCAAACTTCTCACCAGAGACTATGAAAGATAGTCTAAAAGATCCTGGGCAGATGTCAGACCCTAAGAGAACATAAATGTCACCCTAGGCTACTATAACTAGCAAAACTCTCAATTACCATAGATGGAGAAACCAAGATATTCCATGAAAAATCCAAATTTACACAATATCTCTCCACAAATTCAGCTCTACAAAGAATTATAGATGGAAAGCTCAAACACAAGGAGGAACACTACACCCTAGAAAAAGCAAGAAAGTGATCTTCTTTCAACAAACCCAAAAGAAGATACCACACAAACATAATTACAACTCTAAGAACAAAAATAACAGGAAGCAACAATCACTATTCCTTAATATCTCTTAACATCAATGGACTCAATTTCCCAATAAAAAGACATAGACTAACAGACTGGATACATAAACAGGATCCAGCATTTTGCTGCATACAAAATGGTAACCAACAGATTGGGAAAAGATCTTAACGAATTCTACATCTGATAGAGGGCTAATATCCAATATATACAAAGAACTCAAGAAGTTATACTCCAGAGAACCAAATAACCCTATTAAAAATGGGGAACAGAGTTAAACAGAGAATTCTCTGCTGAAGAAACTGGAATGTTCGAGAATCACCTAAAGAAATTTTCAACACACGTAGTTATCAGGAAAATGCAAATCAAAACAACCCTGAGATTCCACCCCACATGAGTCAGAATGGCTAAGATCAAAAACTCAGGTGACAGCACATGCTGGCTAGGATGTGGAGAAAGAGGGACATTCCTCCATTTCTGGTGGGACTGCAAGCTGGTACAACCACTCTGGAAATTAGTCTGGTGGTTCCTCAGAAAATTGGACATAGTACTACCTGAGGACCCAGCAATACTACTCCTGGGCATATACCCTGAATATACATGTTCCAACATGTAATAAGTACACATGCTCCACTATGTTCATAGCAGCCATATTTATAATAGTCAAAAGCTGGAAAGAACCCAGATGTCCCTCAACAGAGGAATAGATACAGAAAATATGATACATTTACACAATGGAATAGTCCTCAGCTATTAAAAACTATCCAGGCAGTGGTGGCACATGCCTTTAATCCCAGCACTTGGGAGGCAGAAGTAGGTGGATTTCTGAGTTCAGGGCCAGCCTGATCTACAGAGTGAGTTCCAGGACAGCCAGGGCTATACAGAGAAACCCTTTCTCGAAAAACTGAAAACAAACAAACAAAAAACAATGACTTCATGAAATTTGCAGGCAAATGGATGGAACTTGAAAATATCATCCTGAGTGTGGTAACTCAGTCACTAAAGAATACATATGGTATGTACTCACTGATAAGTAGATATTAGGTGAAGAGTATGAATACCCACAATACAACTCATGGACCACATGAAGCTCAAGAGGAAGGAAGACCAAAGAGTGGATACTTCAGTCCTACTTAGAAGTCTACAAGGGAAGTAGAAGGTGGGAGGGAATTGGGAACAAGAGAAGAGGGGGGGGGAAGGGGGAAGAATCAGGTATGGGAGGAGATGGAGGAGATGTACAGAGGGTCAGGAAATTGAACAGAGGTGTGTAGCAATGGGAGATGGGGACTGGGGGTAGCAACCAGAGAGTCTCAGATGCCAGTAAAGCAAGAGGCTCCCAGGACTCATGGGGATGACATTAGCTGAAATACCCCACAAAGGGGAGAGAGAACCATATCCAGAGGTTAGGCATGGCCCCTCTGGTTGAGGGATGGGGCCACCCACCCATTTCAAAATTTTAACCTTTTCTTTTTCTGCTTTTATGGCTAATACCCCAGCACACTGTTGAACAAACGTTACATTTTATCTTCCCACCATGTGGACTCTCTTCCTCTGGAATTGTCCCTGGATTCTGCAACTTACCTTGGCTATGGCATTTTAACCCTGAAACAGAAAAATCACAAATACAGAAGGTAATATGTATGTACATATATATATATATATATATATATATATATATATATATATATATATATAT